>CAJPEV010001259.1:61247-71962 GCA_905338385.1 Darwinula stevensoni | reverse complement strand
CCCTTGGGGTCCTCTACAATAATTATAAGCCAGAATTTGATTCTAAGGGGGTCGATTTTCATCTTCCCTTAGTACCTTAAGTGCATGTTGGGTGGTACCTCAAGTGTCCTTTTTATTGCGTTCCTCATTTTGAAAAAAAAAAAGAAGTTTTGGCTATCCGACCCGCACCATTCTTTTTACTTCCTATGTGACCCACCAATCCGAAACATCGAATATCCTTGCCCTAGGGAAAAAACTAAATATATTTCAATTAAGGTAAATTATGGTAAATGTCCCAGCAGGGACAGTTAGGATTTTTTCCTCGTCGGAAGTAAGACTTCTCTTAATAGCACTAATAAAGTACTCTTCTCAAGCTTGAGTTCTGAGAGTTATCCAGACATTCGGTATTGTGTTTTCAAACAAAGTAGGCATCACCCTTGCAATTTTGCTAGTAGTTTTATTTCATATTTTCTTCTTCGGTATTTGTTTACTTAGTTTTTTTTTCCACGAGTTTATTCCTATCTTCTTTTTTTTCCCAATCGTCTCTGGTCGGAAGGAGGAAAGAAAACCTCTCGTCCCTCCCCATTAAAAGACAGGAAAGAAAACCTCTCGCCACATAATTAACTTTCCTCGTGGCACGCAAGACACCTTTGCACCTTCTTCCTCCTTACCCCCCGCCGGTGGCCCTCGCCCCTTGACGAATACCACGAGACACGTAAAAAAACATCCAGTTGAAGGAAAAAAAGAGGCATTCCTTCGCTCGCTGCCCTCGCTGTCGGGAGGGTCAGGGCGTGGCGAAGGTCAAGCTGATGGAATCGATCAGCCCTGGTCTGTTTCTTGCCCTTGAAATATTTATATCGAGGAGCTAAAAGCCTGCCACTTACGCCCCAATTCATGGGGCGTCAGAGCGAAATGAGATTTTCTGTCACTTGCCCTTGAAAATTTTAATTCTTATATCGAGGAGTCCAATGCATGGCGCTTTCAAATTAGTGCTTTAAATGCCCGCTGGACTTCCAAGTCGAGCTATTTAAGCCGGGAAATATTTTTACAAAGAGCGGGAATCGAAAGCTGCCTGTCTCTAGGCCATATACAAACACTTCAAGTTCTCACATTTATTTAAAATGCCACTTAATGGAATCAGGGTTCCTAAAAACACACCGGTCTCAGTCGCTCCTTCGTTGCAGATAGCATTATCGAAATACAGTCTTCTTTTCTCGCACCTTTTATCATATATTTGCACTTAGGTAAGACATTTTTCTTTGAAGCATTAAGATTCTCCCAATTTGAAGAGAATTCGAGTAGTATATTTTTAAGCATATGAACATCTAAATACATGAATGAAAATGAGAAAAATATGTCAATTGCTATATCCGTAAATGTAAGGAATGTTGGAGCATAAGTATCTAAATAAGTATAATTTATTTTGATTTGATTTTTTAATTTGAATGGGCTACGGAAAAGCCCCTGAGCCTCCTTTGTAGACGCATGCATTCATAATCACAGCCTTTACTGTGGCTTAGCAAATTAACAGCTTCAAACTCTATTTTCGTTTACTCGATCTTGAAGGTACGCCAAGTTTTATCGCTCATCTTCCCATTGTTTCCGATCATTTTTGGAGCAGCGAACCCTAGAAAATCTAATTTACCAACTTTACAAAAAAAGTATTGGCACATTGCCCTTCGTCACAAAGAACAATAGGAATATGACTCATGAACTTCCCTCTCGAGTCCAAGTCCCTGAACCGGTGATTAATTCAGCGCCTCGAAGGTCAGTGGTGGTACGCTCCCTCGAAAATGGATTGTTATGGTGCCCGTGAAGCCTGCGGAATGACTTGTCCTTGCGATCGGATCCTCAGATAAAAAGTCATCTATGAATGATGAGGAATGTAGGTCTGAAGCGTGTATGATAAATGATGTGACTCAGATGTGGTTCTTAGATCAGGAAAGGTGCTGAAGAAACGATTATCACCTCGGCTTTGTTTCTTGCCTGGTAAAAAAAAATATATATACTGTATATATATGTATATATTTCTTTCTCTCTCTCTCTCTCTCTCTCGTACGTTACCACGTGGTAGCGTGGTACTACGTGTGTGATTTGCAATTGAAATGAAATTCTTCACAAGTAAACGACGCATGGGTGGGGTGTTTCCTGTGAATCTTGCCCAGTTCTTGGCTAATATGCAGATCTTCGTAGTATCGTAGCTTCTCCCAAGACGACGCTAGGGTTACCACGTGTTTCAGGCAAACGATTAGATTCTGAACATAAGAAAATATATAATAAACGAGAAAGGATCTACCTCCCGAATCAGGAACAGATATTGGAGTTTTGACTAAACAAATGAAAGTGTCATTGGTATGAGATGGTCAAAGCGAATAATGCTGCACTCTCGGTAAAACGAGAATAGGTGTACCTTCGACGAAAGGAAGTCGAGGGGTAAAGTAAGAAAAAAAAATTTTAGGAAAGGAAAAGTAATACGTGTGAGCGAGAAGAACGATGACTTGAGACTGGCGCGAATCGCACGTTCCTAAACGAGACGACCTCACGCGAGCACCATGATCCCATCTCGACGACAGGATTTCGCCGTCAGGGCCTCTCACGCGATTCCGACAGGAGGAACGACGAGCTCGGTTTGAGTTTTCGTGACTCTCCTGATGCTTGGACCCGGAACGAGTCGGATATTGATCGAGGAACGTGCTGGGAATCCGTAAATGCTTTCCGTCCTCAACTTTCTCCTTCCTGACGGTCAGCCGATTATCGTCGTCGTTCTCGTGTCTCAGTTGCGCGAGTGATAGTCCAGGCCTTCTTGTCGAGTGACCAACATTAGACGCATCTGAACATTATTTTGGACTTTTCTTCGAGGTTCTTGAGGCGGTACGAAGAGTACGAAGATCCAGATTTTTTTTTTTACCTTATGAGCTGCCCCGGACTGGACCAGGTATATGACTCAGACTCTCTTCAGTGCTTTCTTGATTTAAAAAAAAAAAAAATTTTTTTTTCTCATACTATTGAGAGGATTGTATGAACACTGGAGCTTTTCTGTCGACCCCCTTCCACCGTCCTCATGGTTTTCCGCCACCTGGAAGATAATTAAATGAGCTTTGGGCTAAGATGGGCTTTGATGAGTGCGAGCTAATTCTGTAAGAAATTTCCGGAGTCCTCGTGTGGAAAATATGGCATTAACTTGCGCCCGACATCGAAGTCCCTTTTGCATTTCTTGATTTAAGTAAGGAATAAATACCGTATGCAAGATACACCTAGAAATAGCGTGCGTTCCCAAGCCTTGAAACATATCACCAGAGTTACACGACACTCACGATAAGCCTACCAAGCCTACCATCCTCAAGAGCCCACGAATGCGCCCTTAGCAGCGAAATTCGGTCTAACTCCAAGAAGCCCCAAACCCCCCCCCCCCCACCCTTCCCCCCCCCATTCCCCACCCCTCCCCCCATTCCCCACCCGTCCCCCCTTCCCCCACCCCTCCCAAGGGAGAGGCAATTTGGCCCTCATCATTACTTCGGAGATTCTATGCCAGGGTTCGATCTTCGTCGCAGTGGTTCTTTTAACGTCCGACATCTCGAATCTGCCGAGTGCCGAAGGATCTCCCTTCCCCAAATGCGCCAGTAACGAGCACTCGGAGATATATGCCGGTTTTAATTGGTTTCGAAACCAGATCAAGTTCACTACCGATCCAGTCACTCGTCTGCCTCGAGCCTACCATTGAGTCGAGTTTCATCACTCGACTCCTCGTAATGTCGATATTTTCGGGATATCCATCCATCAAAAAAGGTGAAAACCATCTAGGCGCGGAGCAGGAATAAAAACAACGTAAGCAGAGATGGACTCGACTCAGTCAACTCAGTGCTTCACAGCTGGAAATACAGAGCACAGTTTAAAATGTCTGCCCTTTTAGTTTTTCATCCGATGCTTATTATTTTTTGGAAATAGAATTCCGGTCCCATCTTATTTTCCGTCCTTCCCGTTTGCAGTTTTTCCTTGGACGTGTACGAACGACACACGTTCTGGAAGCTGGTGGTGCACTTTTGGATCTCGTGGATGGTCGCTCACGGATGCAATCAATCTGCTGCCCAGCGATACTGCAGCCTCAAGAAACTCTCCACTGCCATCAAGTGAGAGTCTATGCTTCCAGGCTTTCGAGCAGTTACCTTCGTCTGGGTACAAAGAGATACAATCCGCATGTGTCTCCCGTTCGTGAAGGGCCTACCTGTGGAACGCTCCCTTGTCCATCATCTTATGGGTCCTGGCGGCGTTCTCGGGGCTAGTCGTTTTCGCCAACTACGCCAATTGTGATCCTCTCAAGGCCGGTGTCCTCACGAAGAAGGATCAGATCATCCCTTATTACGTCATGGACAAACTCGGTCACGTTCATGGTCTGCCCGGCATCTTCCTCGCCTGTCTCTTCAGCGGAGCACTCAGGTCGGTGTTTCCTCTAATCCAATCAACTCACCCTTTTGTCTTTTCATTTTTTTTTAAATTCCTGTCTTTGGTCCTCTTCCGTCGAATAGTACTTTATCGTCCGGTCTGAACTCCCTCGCGGCCGTGACCTATGTTGACGGAATCATGCTGACTTCGTTGCGAAAGAAACTGACGGACTTCCAGGCCAGCGTCCTCACCAAATGTCTCGGTCTGTTTCCAATCGGGATGCCTTTCGGGAAAGGGTGGAATCGAGGAAAACGAGTGCAATAAAATACGGTTCCATCTACTCAGCCCTGGGATACGGGATCATCGCGATGGGTCTGTCATTCGTGTTGTCCAGGCTGAAATTGGGAGTGACGACAATCGCGATAATATTCGCCAGTATGACTCAGAGTCCCCTAGCTGCCGTCTTCATCGCTTCTATGTATCTTCCCTTCGTCAACAAATATGTGAGAAACATCAATTTCTTCCGTATTAATTCTCGATTCCCCGTTCGTTCCGCGGGCACTTAAAGTCAGATGGTCCAGATGCGGGTGTGAAATGTGGAGCCGTAAGTCTTGCTAAATAAAATGCAGTTTCCCATGGGACTTTTTTGGCCCGGATTTCAAGGAGAGAAATCCCTGCCTTAACCGAGCCCATGCGTCCGCATCCCGATTTTCATCAGGATGGAGGCAATCTTTTTCGAGTTATCGTCGGACGATGAAAATGTGGACAGGCGGGCACAGTGACGGATTTTTTTTTTCTTAAGGCCCGCTGAAACGAATCAAGAGCGAAGTTGAGGGAGATGACTCTCTTGGACAATACATATGTCATTATTAAATATACAGTGCATTAATTCCCGCGGTCACACTTGACCATGAAAATGGAACCATGGGGGAAAAAGATCTTCGCTCGCTGTAGGTAGCGCTGACAGTTGCTATCAAGTGGGGGAAATATATGCAATTTCATTAGCTGGTCTTACTTTTCAATTTTTTTTCTGTTGGAGTCTGGATTACGCTGGCAAAAACCGCTCAAAGTAGTTCCCCATTCGCTACTAGTCCATTTAAATGAATATTTGAACAACTCGGAGAGCTTTCTCGTTTCTCGAAGTGAAGCACGCCTAACTGCGTGATATGTCAAGGGTGCCTTCTTGGGGTTGCTCACGGGGATGAGCACGACGGGGTGGCTTGCAATCGGAGCCAGGGTGCACGGGGTGCCACCGGAGCCACCTTTACCGTCGTCCGTGGATGGGTGCCCTCCGAACTTCACTCTCGTCGAGGGATTGTCTGCTTCGGCCCTCTACGACAATTTCACTTCCCTCTCTTTATCAGATCCGGCACCGCCTTCATAGTGAGTCGTTTTCCCCTCTTGAATATGTTTAAGTGTCGTGCGAGGAATCGGAATGTCAAAGGATTCGTCTACCCCCAGTCCTCACGTGTACGACATGTCCTACCTGATGCTGGGTCCTATCGGATTTTCGTCCGCTTTCGTCACCTGCATCGTCGTCAGTTTGATTACAGGTTCGTCGTGCTGGAGGTGGGGAATACAAGATCCAACTGCTGATATTCGTTAAAAGCGCCTTCTGCTTTTTTTTCAGGAGGGTATCCGTTGGCACTTCTCGACGAGACCCTGATCGTCCCCACGGCTTTAAGATTTTACAAGAAACTGCGCGGGTTTGTCCTTTCAGAAGGGAAGCCTCACGCGGGAACTTCGACTTCGTTGGCCGATTTAATCAAAGACAATAATATTTTTGACGAGCAGAAAAATTGATGAAGCTCATCACTTTGCTTTTTCCCTTTGTCTTTTGAGGATGCTTCTCTCAAAGGCCAAAGTAAGATTAAAACGCTTAGCTTCAAGGCTCCACGCCGAACGCCCGGATTAAAAGGGATTCAGCTCACTTAACGTTGTGAATAATAAAAATTATTTTTTTTTATGTAACCCAACAGCTGCGTCCACGATCCCTCTCCTGCCAATAATCAGCTGAAATGGTGCGAAATGCCTTGCTTCGGTTCTAGTTTTTAAACGCTGCTTCGTCCTTGGACATGGATTTTTCCGGCAAGCTCATGATTCGGTTGCATTCCCTCTCAACACCCCCAAATACCCTGGAGCGTCGCAGACGAGACACCTCAAGACCCAGTTCCGTGCGAACGCCTTCGTTTTCGTGACGTGCGACCTAAGTTCAACAAGGCTGCAGAAGGCGACGGAGAGATTTCCACGGCAAATTTGCGGTCGACCACGCAGAAGAAATTGAGGGAACAGGTGAAGCGCGACGTCAGTTCCAACGTTGTGGCGGCAAGCTTCAGAGAGAGATGTCAGTGGAACTGCTTTGGCAATTTTGCCATGTTTTGGATGCGTTTTTCATCGAGATGTATAGACAGCGCCGAGTACAATACGCAAGTGGTTTTGATTTTTTCCCTACTTGTTTCGGAAATATCTCAGGACAGAAAATTTCTTGGACGTGCTCTCTCGCATTTTTCACATGTTGAATGCAAAAAGCTCTTTATTCAATAAATTGACGCTACGCATTGAATTCCTGTGTTTGTTTTCAAGAGGAGAAATGTATTCTGACTGTTATCGTTGACTGATTGGGGATGGGAAAACGACATTACTGCTACGAATTTCCGTCGGAAATCGATTTCTTCTCAGGCAGGTCTAATAGAGCATAAACGGATTGGCGCATATTGAGTGTTCTCCTAAGGAGTCATGTCCCCTGATTACTTTGCAGGCATAGTTCAAGGACTTTTTGGGAGTACAACTTTCAGTGACAAGTGCACACAGAACACGAAGACTTGGTTCCTGGAAAAGTCTATTGATTGGCAAAGGAGCGCAGAGAGGAAAGAAAGGAAAAGAGAAAAATTAGGATGCAATTACTTCGAGGGGCGTTGCTTGTCAATTAGCTTAATTAGGACATGCCTAAGAGGGCAAAAGAATGAACCCTCAAGCATGCAAGGAACTCCCAAAATGGGATCGATCTCCTTCTCTCTTTCCTTCCTTGTCCTGCTTCCCTCTTCCCGGCTCCTTTTCCGACTACAAAAGACAATTGTTCTCTTGGCCTCTCGAGGGTGGACGATTCTTCCCGAAGCTCTCTACGCCTAATAGGCCTCTGCGGGCCTCAAACAGAACTTTAAGCTTCTCGAACAATCTGAATGCTCATCGCTTCGCCTTGATCCTGGCTATCAGGCCGTGAAGGATTTCTTTTCGTGGTTTACCAGGAATCTACGTTCGAAGGTTTCAATGAATTTTCGTTTATTTCTCAAATATGACATGTGTGTCTGCTTAGCTTGTTGGAGATTGCGCTCGTCGATAATACTAATATTCCATTTCGTTGGAAACATTAGGAAACACTCTATCGTGCAAGGACTCGAGAGTCTCATCATCAAAGTTCCCTTGGATCGAAAGTTGCCCGAATTGTTTCATTGATTCTCCACGTAATTCTCCTTCACCCCTGGGGTATCGCCGCACTGTGGAAACCCCTTGGGTGACTGGTTATGATGATGAGAGGAAACGATGCAGTTGATTGGGATGATCAATGAAAGACGGGGGGGAGGGGAGGGGGGAATGTGGGTGCTTCCCGGGCTTTTCGAAGGGATGAAGCCGGCGCCTGAGAGCTCCGACCGTATCCCACCCATCTGGTATTTCATGCCATCCTCCCCGCCCTTTATTCTCAGTCTCTTCTTTCCCTCCGCACTGACCGTCTTCTTTTCCTCCCGTTCCTTCGATGCATCGATCAGGTAAGGAAGCAGATAACGTCAGAGAAGGGTCTGATTTATTGTCGTATTAGTCTGCGAGCGTTCTACTTCGCCGGAATGGAGTCCCCGGTGGGACCAAATTGTAAGGACCCCCCTTAATCATCACATAGAGGGCATTTCACTTCAACGGATTGACTTCGTCCATAGAATTATTAATGGCAAAAAACTGATAAATGATATAATGCACATGAATTGATTGCGTTAACCGCTATCTGATACGATAAGTCCTGCATCTTATTCACGAGAGGGAAGACAAACGGATTCTCGGCTGTTTTTTTCGGGAAAAGCAGATATTTTCATAGACATTTTAATTATTCAAGATAGGCAAAATAAGCATGAGCTAAAATAAGAGTGTATTTTTGAATACTATTCCAAAGAATAGTCTTTAGCCCGAAATGCTTGATTTAAAATGTATATGCCCCCGATAGATCAATCTAATAATCCCATCTGAATTCGTTGTGAGATCGGAGAGGGATGATATAGGAATGAAAAGAAATCCCACAGGAATGAAATTAAATTAGAACCAATATTGACCGATGCTGACCCATATTTATACCTTATACTCGTATAACCCGCTTTGAGATTGTTTGCATATTATTCTCGGCATTCTGAAAACAAAGTGTGTTGCCGGAATAACCGGTGAAAAGCAAGGCAGTCCCGGTAAGCCGGAAAATTTTCCGTCTTTGAGGAACGCATTTCATTTCGGAGAAGATTTCGGCAAGGAAATTTCATTTTCAACGTTTCGTAAGGGAGCAGCCTCTCCGATTCCCTCTCATGCGAAAGGGAATTTAGAATACTGTGACGAGAATCCCAAGGTCGTCAACGGAATCCGGAGCTCGTCTACGGGCAGAATTTCCTCGCAAGCGCGATATCGAATGGCAGAAACGAAATAGGGGATGAAAACAGGGCTTATTAATTTCCGAGCAATGAAAAGCTCAGAAACTTCGGGAAATCCCTGAAATTGCAACTCCGATCCAGTCTACAATGAAAAAATATTAACTGCGTACAAAACTCCCTGGTATTGGAATATGTTGCCTTTCATTCTTATCGCAATTTTAATTAAAGAGAACGCCCTGAGTATCTTTTCCTATTGCTTGTACCTAAGCTCATTTTCAGCATGATCCAGTCGCTGATTTTGTATTTCGTGTGAGGAAAATAACGTAAAACCTCTAGAATACCGGAATAGGAGCTTTCAATCTACTGAAACTGCTAAACACCATTTTGTACGTGCTAAAATTCATCCAGGTCTTCCAATTTCTAAATGCGCAACACTTATACGAGGTACGATCCAAAAGTTTCGGGAATTCATTGATAAGCAATACAAAAGATGAAATACAAAATATTATGCATGATCTTCTTCATAATAGTCCCCTCCGTGGTTGATACAGCGAGTCCACCGGTCCTTCCATATTTCAAAATAGCTTCAACTGAGGGATATTGCTCAGTACCGCCAGCGTTTTCTGTTGAATCTCTTCTACGCTCTTAAAACGAAGTCCTTTCAATTTGGTTTTCATTTTTGGAAACAAAAAAAAGTCTGAAGGTACTAAATCTTGCAGTTGAATCCTTTAACAGCTGTCATAGGAGGGGTTCGTGAGGTTTACTACATCAAGGATGGTCATTCGCTTATCCGACCGAATGAGGTCACTAAAATTCATCCGTTCATGAGGGCAATGTGTTCATCTGTTCTTGCAGTTGAAGGACAACCCGAACGTTCTGTGTCTTCAGTGCTTTCAAACCAGCCCATAAATTTTTCATGCCACTCGTAAACTCTTTTTTTGCTCATTGCGTCCTCGCCATAAGCTTACGTCAGTATTTGACAAGTTTCTGACGGTTTTTGCCCAATTTAAAGCAAAATTTCACAAAAACTCTTTGCTCGTGAAGGCTTACCGCAGACGCACTTAGACACGACCTCACTTAAACTGCTCTGGGAGCCAACTGAAGGGCCCTACATTGGTCAAGGTCATATCATTTTAAACATAACGGACTCACCACTACTCCAACACACGTTTCAATATAAGGTTCAACAGGTGGCGCTCTAGAGGTCAATTTCCGAAACTTTTGGATCGCCCTTCGTATTCATAACTCATCATGGAGGGGGGAACAGGAATTCGAGTTACATTCCAAAAATAAACTACATACCATCCCAAAAAAGGTTTTTAAAAGTTTGATGAAAAAAATCAGTTTTAAGAGCTATTCTATTCAGAATTGCGATCAGTGGGGGACTGATCGTAATTCTCTCATGCGATGAATAGACCAAGCTCTCAGGCGAAGCATGATTAATGATACTTGAGTGTGAAATTGCAAGGGAAGGAGAGGGTAAAACGTGGTCGATAGCCAATAGCCTTGGGAGCCGACTATACAGACTGTCTTATAGAAACTTTTTCCTTGCGCTCGAACGAGTGGAAGATCGGCTATTCCCGTTTTTAGGTTATTCGAGATCGCCATTCAGGCCACTCTTGCCTGACTGGAAACGACGGGGTCTGCTACTTTCTGCCAGGACCGGCCCTAGCTATTTCGGCGCCCTGTGCAAAGACTCTCCCGATGCCGCCGCGCCCTCCCCCCCCCCCCCCCCCC
>CAJPEV010001259.1:0-59760 GCA_905338385.1 Darwinula stevensoni | reverse complement strand
CCCCGCCCCCCCCCCCCCCCCCCCCCCCCCCCCACCCCACCCCACCCCCTCCATCCCCCACTACCCCCACTTCCCCCGAAGGGAGAAGGGTCAATTCCTAGCGTCAAAAATGACGCCGAAAAGGAAGGCATTTCCAGTTTCTGAAGTAAAACTGAGGGTGGCATCCATTATTACTTCATTCATTCTGGCACGTTTTGACACTCCTGGTGAATTTCCGCCCTGTGCGGGGGCACACGTGGCACATGCCTAAGGTCGGTCCTGCTTCCCGCGAATCGACGAAGAACGGGGAAAGAAGATTCACGAAGGTAGAATACATGAAGCCCTCCCCCCGGGAGATCTCTCATGACGTAGGTGGATCTCGCAGGCAGTGCTATACACCGGCTTGATTGCCTTCGTCGATGTTGCCATCATCGCATATGCAAAGTCTTTCATGCATGCATGAATGCCTGCATCGAGAATTCCGACGCCTTCAGCCCCGAGCATTTGTTGCGAGATTCCTATCGGGATTTTTCGAGGCACGACAAAGTACGACGCAGGGGAAAGGAAAGAACAAGAGAACTTGAATTTCATTATATCCTCGGCGACCCTGAACTCTTGCCGGCGGCTATGGGAAACCCCAGAACGAGTCACGCAGCTCATTTAGTCTCAAATTTGACAGCTTTTGAAGTTTTGACAAGTTTGAAGTTTGGTCGTCCACTCCTTTGAGCGCACGATAAAGTTTCTCCTCGACAGCCTTTATACTCGGCTCTCAATGCTATCGGTTATCGCCCAGGATTGAAAGAGAGCTTTATTGCACTTTCTACACCCACTCGCCCGTAATGAACCGGAAAGAATCGATTTTAACTCCACGAGGAAATAAAGATGTTTTCGCCCCTCGACGTGAGGTGTCAGAATCCCGAAGCTTAGATCCAATTTTCTCTCGGGTCTCCCTCAGAGAAAAAAAAAAAGGCTGATTCCCATGTGATGTACTGCCATGCTGCTTCCTTCCCTTTGACATTGAAATGTGTGAGAAAGCTTCTTTGAAAATATAATCTAGATAATCTGGAGATATTCTCTGATGAACTCTTCCTCTGAATCCATCCCAGACATTTTAAGTAAGACGCGGAAATCAAGTATACCCCAGTCCTTCGGCATTAAAATGCAAACGAGGGCAAGGCAAAGGCTTTTCCTCGTGCCTCATTTTTTGTTATGGAAATCGCGAACGCAAGGGAAACCCTCTTGCAGTCATGGACTTCTGGATATTTTGAAAGAGAGGGGCGGAGTATGAATGGGATTCCCCTTTGTGAGGAATCCCCTGCTGTCATTTCGATTCCTCCTCCTTCGGTATATGAAGGGAATTTGTGAGGATTTTCCTTCTCCCTCCATTGACGATAACGAAGGAGGATCTCTGGAGGAACTTCGATCCCGTCCAGCCTGTTCTTCCCCCGTTTCAAATAGCGTTCCTTTCATCCCTCTCTTGCTTTTTTTTGACAGGAAGCTATACTCGAAGGTCATTCCAAGATTATCTTCTTCTTCACGACAAGAGCTCTTTCTTTCTCTCGCTTGAGAAATCTGACAACAGCCCTTGGATTTCATTTTTCCAGGGATGAGAGCCTCTCTGATCACGTGGCTGGAACCTCCGGGCATCCGAAACGAGACGTGTGATGTGAAAGGTACCAGAAGTCCTACAGGTGGGGAATACGCGGAGGTGGGAGCCATCTTGGCCCTGTCTTTCTGGACCCTCATCGCAAATACCACCTTTCTGGCCACTCTGCTCAGCCAAAAACACTCCCGATTTCTCAATTCGCAGGTTGGAAGTGCTTCTTAATCAATGGCTTTGCATCACTGGACACGAATAAGAATATTGGCTTCACGATGTGCACATACGATCCACAGCCTAGGTTTCTTCTGGCGTCGTTGGCGTTTGGAAACGTGGCCATGGGAGGAACCGTAGGCCCTTTAGCCGTTTATCCCACTCTGTACGGTTGTTGGCCATTCGGAGAGGTTGTTTGCTGCGTCCAAGCCTTGCTGGTTGGAGCCCTGAGTCAACAGAATGCGGCAACTCTCATCGCCTTGGCCTTCGATCGATTCCTCTGTATTCTCCATCCTGTCAAGTACCACAGACTTCTGTCCAGAAAGGTCTGTCATCACCCACCATCGAGGATGCTCTCTTGCCAGCAATAATCGCGTTTATGTCACGTCCTCGACGACAGACGAGCGAGGACAAGTGGGAGTGGTTCGCTGTTGGAAAGGCTCTTTTGGCCTATTTCTCGAACGATGGAAAGATTCATCTTAGCCTGTACGTGATAGGAGTGGATGGGTCCCATCGTCGCCAAATGCTTTCAAGTTCTCGAAGATGGTTCCGGTCTAAGTGGCAAAGGAAATATATAATGTGGAGGGGAAAAAAAGAATCAAGAGGAAATATGGCATCAAATGGAGTGTGGGAGATTGCCTCCCCAGCCAAGTGAATGTATAAAAATCCCCGGGACATGGCTCTATGCCCGGAATATAAAAATCAGAAGCTCTGAGGAAATGTGAGGGATTCGGTCGATCATGATTCAATCAATGCCATTCATATTACGTGCAGAGATCTTCGTTTCCGGGAAAAAGAGAAAGGCTGTAAATGGAACCCCCCTTATCTCTTCTTCATTACACAGGGTAGTTTGGTGCTCGTCTGTTCCACTTGGATCCTTTCCTTCACCTTGTACGTGGGCTTCGTTCTCCCCGGGAACGGGTACGTCTTCCGCGACGAGGGATTCGCCATGTGCGAGCCGTTCTACGCCACCAATTCCTTGTCTCTCTTGGCCGCTTGTCTCTTCTATTTTCCACCCACCATGGCTCTGTTTTACTGCTACGGCTCCGTTTTTCAACTCGCACACGTCCGATTCAAAAAGATTCGCTGCTCGTCGGCCGCCAAATCGGAAACATTCGGAGGACGCAGCCTTGAAAAGGTACCGAATTTTCCTCCGGTCGTTTCGAATCGATTTTCTTCCCAAACTCACATGTTGTAGTGATCGAATACGGGTAAATTTACAGTTGGTGATTGCGGAAAGACGTCGAAATATGGCCAGTGCGAGGAGCCTGGCATCGGTTTCTGTGGCTTTCATCCTAGTAGTCACTCCATGGACCCTAAAGCAAGTGATCGTTTCCTGCACTGGAATCGAGGTACTTGAACCCATAACAAGTGCATGCATCCATCTTGATAAATAATTTTCACTTAGCAAGTCCATTAATGTTCCAGTTGCCGTCGGAATTGGACTTTGCTGTAACCTGGTTAGCCCTGAGCAACTCCTTTTGGAACGTGATTGTGTTTGCCCTGACGAGTAGACCATTTAGGCAGCACGCATCTCAGCTACTCTGCCTCAAGGTAGGTCGCAGTCTCGTCTCGGGGGGCTGATCGATATCCTCGCGAATGGATGCATCAGCGCAAATGAGCGAAACATTAAGGTCGAGATGAGATGAGATGGGAGAAGTCAATGTCCCGTGAATACGTCTCAGAGGCCCGAAGACCCAGGAAAAGGAGGAACACCCTTTTCTCCCCTTTTTTTTTGGCCTCCTCCTCTCCCCTTTCTTCTTCCCTGCCATTTTTTTTCTTCCCTTCCTTCTGGTCTCTTTACGCGATGACATAGAAACAGAACAAAAGAATGAGAGGGCTATGAGAGGGCCACACGTCTTCATTTCATGTCTCATTAACAGATATGCGGTCGGCTGCAGCAGCAGTCGAGGTCGGGAGAGGAGGAAGGAGACAGAGACGGAGAACCCTCTTCCTCTCTCCCGTCCCCCCGTCAGATGGAGAAACTCCACGTGGATCTCTCGAGGCAGAGTTCGTCTCAACCCGACTTGGAGGACTCGGAATGGACCAGACACGGCGAGCGATTTTGGGGCCAGATCTTGGAGAGGACCGTGTCGTGCGCCAGTCTTCAGGCGCTCACTCGCGACGACCGGGAGAGGCAGCCCACAAACACCGTCATCGGGCCGCGATTCATCCAGAACGGATGCTGGGAAATGACTTGTTAGCGTGCAGGCTTTTGCTCAAAGCTTTTCGTTCGTGCGTTGCTGCGCTTTCTGGATCCAGTGGACTGATTTCTGCTTTGCTCTCTTGGTCCTGTACCCTCAATAAACATTACAAAAACGTCATACCTGTGTTTCTCAAAAATCACTGCTGCCTACCCTGTGAATTTGAGACGAGGAACATGTGAACATTTAGAAATATCAGATTTTTCGCACCTGTGATTTACCAGTCACGAACATAATGCACACCCTGCCCACGTGTGAAAGACTCCCCACATGGATGATTTACACTCCTCCACATCTCTAATCCCACACCCACGTCCCAAATTCATGTGCCACATGCTTCATTTCATAGCGGAATCACAGGAAGTCACATTTAAAACAGAATGTGCTTGAGTTTTACTTTTTGGTAAGGGTAATTCGACGCTAACATTGTTGAACAAGCCTCTCCAGGATGTACAAGAATGCCTATGGACAGAGTAATTCCACACAGGTATATTCTTCCTTTGTCTTAAAAGAAGATGAATAAAACAAGACTACCGAAGAGGCGACAGAAGGATAATCCTTGTTAAGGCTATTTCAATATTTCAGTGCAAGAATGTTGCTCGGTATACAGAAAAAAAAATCTCTTCCGACCAACGCGTCTGTCTGGTTTCATGTCCATATTGAGCACTTTGCGTTTTTTTCCAGTACGCTATTGTAGGTGCGGAAGTCAACAAGACGAAACTTCTTATTCATCTGCATCGTTCCTTTGAAAGGAACGAAACTTTGCCAAAATCACTCCTTATGCACGAAAAAAAAGAAACGCGTCTGATGAAATCGGGAGCAGTGCCAGTGTCCGAAAGCCCTAGAATGGAAGGGAGAAGGAGAAAAAAGGGGGAGAAAATATTGGAAGCAGGACATGGGATTGTGATGGGGATGAATGGAGGAGATCTTTGGGGAGGACAGGAGCAAATGGGTATAGCTCAGACTGGGGATAAATGAAGCATCTTCCTTCAACACCATCATTTTATCATGAGGGATGGACCCAGGCGAGCTCCTCTCTGTCTGCCGGCGATAAAGCCATCATTTCCTCGTCCGACCCATTACAAACTGTTACCCTCGCCTGTCCCTTGGGGGCCGTGCAAAGGCTAAGTCCACCATTGGGGAATCTTCGGCTTATTTCTTCGGTCGACGGATCCCCGATGATATACGTGCAAAGTCGTCTCCATATTCATGAGATGAAGGAAACTTGGGAATTGTGCGCTCTCAGTGCAGAAGCTGAGTATCCATTATGGATATTGGGAAGGCGATAGGATCTAGAGCAAACCCATTCGTTTTTTGTTCGGGGTAAATATGACTGTCACGGATAATGATGGATTCCCGGAAGCATGCAACCCTCTATCTTCGGCCCATATGTTGCCTCCGAGAAAAGTAGCCTCTCTTGGCCTCGATCTCCTTATTCACCTCCGTGAACGACACGAGACTGACCTCATTGTGTCCTCGCTCATCATGATTGACTTCCTCCCGAGTGTGCCCTCCCCACTTTGCTCGTGGGCGTAAGCGTACTTCCCAGCTTATAATGTAGTGCTCGCAGTACTCCCAGCCAGGGCTGTGTACCAAGGCAAACCAACGTAATAGAAATTACTGTAACGTCACAAACCGTTTGAAAATTAAATCTAATAAAGGAAGCAGAGCGAAGTGAAGTTTTAGCTATCTCATGAAAAGTTTACCCAGTTATTTTGGACTCTCACTTTTGCTTACTCAACTACATACGCATTTTCATAGAATTTACAGGTTTCAGTCTGCGTCGGCAGAGTGCAGGTTGCCGGAATATCTAATAAAATACTAGTTAATAAATATTTCCGAATAAAAAGGTACATGATGCATGATCAAATGCATTTTTACCGTTCCAAACCAATGCCATTTCATGCAGGAATCTGGATCTCGTCGGACGAGGCTGAGTTGAGCATATTGACGTCTTCCACATATCGCACTATTGCCGCTTCAGAGTGATTAAAGTGAAAGGAAAGCCGATTAGTGGGGGCTTCGATCCCGTTGATGCAATATCATTACTTAGCGAGGAGATGATTTGATTAATCAGAGCCGTTCTGGAATCTGAATCTCGACGACTATTATGAAAGAAACTTTGATATAATAGAGAGAAACTTATTAAAGGAAAACCCGATCGAGACTTTGAAATTACTCTTGGAAAAGAAAGCTGATAGTTTTCCACTCTCCACGATCCATTTTCGACAATTAGAATCGAAATCCTTCGCTGAGCAACGAAAATTGGAGACTGGAATAGACCGATAGCCGTCGTTGGAGAAGCTGGAACTGGTACCTTGAACGCTTTTTTTGAGAAATATTCAAGAGAAAGACCGCTCAAGGCTGAGAGGGTTGGCGTTGCTCGTTGGCAAGGTCCACTTCAGACTCTTAAATAAGTTTTCATGGGAAATAAATGAATGGAAAGTACGGGGGAAAGGGCTGAGAGGATCCTTGCTCGCTTCTCCATGGAGGCAGCTATAGATATACGAGTACGTAGCGTTGGGGAGCTATCTCAATCTTTCCTCTCGTCTTTATTTCTTTTTCCATCTTTCCCTCAAATTTTTTTAATGAGTGAGTAGATTCAGGAGGAGGAGGGAGAAAAAATGGGGGGAGGGGGATGGGGAATAAAATCATTTTGCTATCAAGTAAGTGATTCAACTAAACAGTGGAGGTATTGCGTTATAATGATATATCAAAAAAAGATATATCATATAATGATATATCATAATATCATAAAATATATTGCTATTACTAATATGCTACACACCTGGATGCTCTAGCAATGAGAGTTAACCTTCATCGTACGGAGTCTTTAAATACTTCCGTCCCCTCACGGCCGTAAATTAATTCCCGAACAGAACTAACGCAAAATGGCAATGCGAAGAGTCCTTCCCTGGCTCAGTCGTACAGGGTGACCGAAAAAAAAGGATACCCATACAATACAATAATCCCTTCTTATTTTTATTTCAAATGACACGTTCTTTGGTACACATTTGCTTCACATGATGCATGATAACTATAGAAAGTTTCAGATGGATATCTTTATCTTTACTGTCATTGATTTGATTGAGGTTAGAGCACATGCTCCAGGTGTCGGTCTCTGCGCTGCAGGCACACGGATTCGACGGAAAAAATTGTTTATTACTCTGACACAATCGGCTGCAATGATTGAACGGATTTTTGTCAGTTATTGCTGTTTTGAAATCATCTATGGATTGTGGCCTTCCTCGGTAGACGTCCTTAAGATGGCCCCAAAGACGGAAATCTGGCGGTGACAGATCTGATAAGTGCGGCGCCCATTCAACATCAAGTCGCATCCAAGCGTGCCTGCAGCGCAGAGGCGACATCTGGAGCATGTGCTCGAACCTCGATCAAATCAATGGCATTAAAGATATCCATCTGAAGCTTTCCATAGTTATCATGCATCGTGTGAAGCAAATGCGTACCAAAGAACACGCCATTTGAAATAATAATAAGGACGGATTATTACATAGTATGGGTACCGTTTTTTGTGGTCACTCTGCACGATTTAAGTATAAATTTGTATCCATCTTTTTTGCAGGGAGAAAATGCATGCCGAATCTTCACTTTTTGCGATTTCTTATCTGAACCACCTCACGTTTTTCTGTAAGGTGGTTCAGATAAAAAAAAATATGCCTGTCTCATGAAAGAGCTTTCACGAAACCGGGATTTTTTTTTATCGTATTTGGAAACAAACTTAATTTCGTTCTGATGAGGCATCAAAGCCTTGAGTTTTCTTCTTTTTAAGAACCTGCCTATACAAAACTTTCACCTAAATTTCACAGCTTTTTCACCTAGAAGACCTAAAGGGTCTTCCGACTAATTAGGAGAGGTGGAAAAAAATTAGGGAAAGGAGGGTAAACTCCCCGATTTTCACTTGAAGCTCGGGGGAAAGGACTCCACCGCAAACAAGAGCTTGAGAAGAGAAAAAAGATTGGCAGTTGAAATTCGGGTAATCCGAGGGAAAAGTTCCCCTTTGCACCTCTGCGTTTGTCATTCTCGTGGGACGCGTTGGAGCTACGCTATTCCCCGTGTGGCTTGGTGGCAGTCATGACAGAGCGGGTCACGACAGAGCGGGTCACGACAGAGCGGGTCACGACAGAGAGGGTCGTGACTGCGAATTGGTCTCGCCCTGTCGGGGGTGAGGAGGTTCTCAGAAAATTTATTCGTGTTGTGACGTGAATTTCCTTAATAATATGAACCTTTAATCCTTTGACGCTAGGCTAAGCTTATCTCAGGGTCTCGATCGTGTAACTCGGAAGAGGCTAATGCAAATTTGCATTCTTAGACTCGTGCCAAGTCGGAAGCTAATAGAGCTTTGAAAGAAAATTAGCTGACAATTTTACGATGTGCTTTTTTTTAAGTCAGGCTTTTATTCTTGGTCTCGGATCACATGTTTCTCTCATAGCCTCAGGCTTGACGTTACACCCATTATATGAGATGAAAATTACATCAGGTTGTCATAAAGTAGGTAAACCTTAAGTGAAAGATGCCCTGTAGGTACCAAAAAAATGGTAAATTACAGGTGAAAGGTAAATGTAAGATGCTGATAAGACAGGAGAAAAGAGGGGAAATGTAAATTCCTCTCTTTTTCCCCCCCAGTTTCCCGTTCGAAATTTACCGCTCCTTTACCAGTGATTTACCTCAGTTTTACAGTTCCCCTCTTTTCTCCTATGTTTTACCTGTGTGGCCCTTTAGCAAATTTTCCCTTTAAAAAATGCTTCTTGTACGTGGAAGAGGAATTTAAATTCCACTTGAATTTTTTTTGCCCCCTTTTTCTTTTTTCCCCTCCAAATTTTACTTGAATAGAGACGCAAAATGACTTATTGATCCTAATTATGAAAGGCTTCTTTGAGACCCGGACAAACTCAAATGGAAGAAGCTGCATCTTCAAGACTCTAATCCTCTTCAGCAAAACATATTGCATAATGTAAGGAGTTATGCATTCACGTCCTCATGAATGCATAAAGTTCGGATTCACCCAGGCGAATTTCCTCCTTCCTCGTTGGAAACTGCGACATCATCTTATGTGACCCACTCACTCGCCTTCGAATAAATTTAAAATTCTCATCGGAATTTGACGTTCGTTCGTGAACGATATCTCCGCTTTTCTTTGCAACGACGCGAGGGATTAAAAACGACAACGGGAATCCACGAATGCAATCCTCACCGGCACATACATACATATATGCATCAATATTTGAGAATCGAGAGCGATCCCTTACACACACCCGATTTTCGACATGATTAAACCACGAGAGAAAGCAGAGGTCCTGCATCCTTCACAGCTTCCTGTCCAAATACAATATATGCCTCAATATCCTGCAGAGAATTGATACAAAGCGATCGCTGCAAAGCGACAATAGCGCTGCTTCTTCCGGATTTCGCGTCTAATGAGAAATTTTTTGAGACAAAAAAAAAAGAGAATGGGACCGACGGAAACTAGGCCGAATCGGGAGTCGCCAGGCTCGAAGGCGGCCCTGATCTCTTCGGAGAGTTACTTCAATCGTTGGTGTGTCTAGTCCTCGAGAGGTGGCGCTTGATGTCCAGGCGGCCCCGCTAAATCTTTTTTAAATATCGATTTATTCCTTATTATTGAGTGGTGCACGTGATGACCTAGAGGTGTCGCCCGTTGTCTGAAGGTCGTTTCGCACGGGGCGTCTCGGCGTGTGACGCGTGAGATTTATGGATACAGGCAAGAAGCGACTTCACGGCGTCTGCGTGCGTCGGAACGCAGAGGAACACGCGCGTGAATGCACGCCTACGTGTGTTCGCAGGTGAGGAGGAAACGCGACGTGAAGGTCGTTTCACGTTTCGCATGTTTGCATACGGTGCGTTCGTGTTTGCGTTACCACGCACCCCGACGGAAAGCCGAATTACGATGAATTTACTTCGTTTGCTTGAGAAGGGAGGTAAGAATGTGATCATATGCGAACTTCGCCTCGATGGGAATCCCCATCCATGCATTTCCCTTCGTATATGGTCAGGAATGCGTCTCGTCACATGGTGAACTGACTGTACCCGAACGCACTTGGCGACGTCCCCCTCCGAAATCGTCTTCTCCCTCTGACATGCATGCGAGCAGACGCCTCGAATCCCAAATCCCTAAGCCCCGCATTAATGGAAACCATTGGATGTTTGTGCGGATAGGGGGGGGGGGCACGCACGTCTTTGCCTCCCCGTTCACGCATTCTCACCTGTAAAAATGTCACACGAAGTGCGAAATGGCCCTAGATAGGATAGCAGTATTACTTTTGTCATTAACCTCTTCAGCCGAGTGACATGTAATTATGGGCATGTTAACCCGTTATTGCATGATACAGTACATGAAAGCCTTGAAGAAAAAATGGCATATTTTGCATACATTTCCTTAACGGGACTAAAGTATACAATTAGATGTAAAATATCTTATAAGGTATTTTACATCGAATTGCTCAAGTTTGGTCATTTTAATGCGAGTATGGTTTTTTGTCAAAATGGAAGAAATTTGCAAGAGAAAAACTGCAACAGGTATAATTTGCGAAACCTCAGAAAAACATGTGAGATGAATATATGAGACAAGTAATGCATGGTCAAGTTTTTTAGACATTAAATGTAATGGTTAAAAAATTGAGAAGTTTACGGTGAAATAAGGCGAAAAGTCTTTTACTCAGCTATGATACTGACATGATATCTTCAATATGGTCCAGGTGGCAACATAAATTTAAAAAGTATTAATGTTCTTCAAAATTCGGAACAAGGATGTTTCAGAAATTCCCAATTCGCCTCATTGTGTTTCTTCGGCAATTTTATATATATACAGGGTATCCCATTCATATCTGACATTTATTTTTGTAATAAATCAGGACTGAACAAAGTAACGCAAGCTGTTATTATATCACAGTAAAGTACAAACATGGGAGATTGTCACACTAACTATCCCAGGTCTACATCTTAAAAAATTAAATTATCTTTCGCAATTGATGCATTCCTTGCATCGAACCACTACATTGTTCATTGCTCTAATCAGTGTGTCTTCACCAATAGCAGCGATGGCTTCATTAATCATGATTTTAAGTTCATCCCCACTTCTGGGATGTGTCTTGTAAACTTAGATCTTTAATAATCCCCAGAGAAAAAAAATCTGGTGCGGGATTTTGAACTTTTTTAGGCCATCCCGATCCTCAGACCTGTCCGCACTGGATATTTTCTCTGGGGATTATTGAAGCGCAAAGTCAACCAGACACGTCCCAGAAGTGGGGATGAACTTAAAATCAAGATTAATGAAGCCAACGATGCTATTGGTGAAGACACACTCATTACAGTAATGAACAATTTAGTCGTTCAAAGCAGGGAATGCATCAATTGTAAAAGACAGCATTTAAAGAATTTAATTTCTAAGACATAGACCTGGGATAGTTAGTGTGACAATCTCCCATGTTTGTAATTTACAGTGATATAATAACAGCTTGCATTACTTTGCTCAGTTCTGATTTATTACAAAAATAAATGTGTCAGGTATAAATGTGACACCCAGTATAAATATTCTGGCATGTGCCATTTTATCTGGAACACCATGCAGTAAGGGGTTAATTGATTTTAGCGCGGGATGTGGAAAGTCTTAGGAATAGAGAAGCCACGATTTCACCTTCACAACATGAACTCGTTCTCGAACAGCCGAAACAAATTCCAGTTCCAACGATAACAGAGAAAAGAAAAATTGGAAACATAAACTCTTCCAACCTGTCCATTTTCGCCCGTTCGGGCAATCGAGTATTCAATATAAGCAAACAGCAAGAACAAGTTAGCTAGTAATGCAAGTGAGTTTCTGAGCGTTAAATCGAACGATCACACTGAAATCGATGCATTTGGGCCCACAACAGCTACATAATAAATGTGAAAAATGCCCCAAGACAATCCACGGTCCCGGCAGAAGAAACACTTCTGCAGACGCAGCATAATCTCATGGAACCGTGAAAAAAAACCTTCGCTAGGCGATCGAAGACACGTCCTAATTGACGATTCAACACAAATCTATATCTATAAGCAAGGATCTCTGTCTGTCTCTGTCCATCTGACGTACAACAGCTATATTACTCCTAAAAAATATCCCGGGCAACGCCGGGCAACCCAGCTTGTATTTCAATAAACGGAAGGCCGTGCTATTTTTAATGTAAACACAATCACGCGATCTTCTGACAGAGGAAGCACCACTATATGAGCAATATTGGCAACAGGTCAAAAATTTCGTGCATCTCTCTCAACAGAAGTAACGAGAGGGAATATGAACAGGTGCTCTCGTATTCTCCCCAGTAACCAAATCCTATTGCTTTTATATTCCTCGAGTCATAGGTTTGAAATTAGTCATCTCGTTCAGGTTGGATTTTATCACTTTTCCAGAAGTGGTCATTCGTTCCGAGAGGCTCGGATGAGGCCTTCCAGCTTCTTTCGCTCGACCCCGCCGGATTCGCCGGACGCTGTCTCACCTTATAAGGCTCCACGACTCACTTTCGAGACGGGCGCTAACGGTTCGTTCGTCCGATCTGTGATGATCGAAACGCCCGAGGAAATTCCTTTGAGGAAAGGAAAATCTCGCGTTTCGGACGTGGATCGAGAGCGAACCGTGACGATCCTTATCGGAGATCGAGATCGAGATCGGATCGATGCCATCGATCAACCCAGATGTCGCACGTGGCATCAGAACGTGAATTCTTTTCCGGGTCGGCGATTCGGATGGGAGAAGTGGCACGTCACAGGCAGGAAAATGGCCACGCTCGCGGTTGGAATCCGGTTTTCCACCCGGGCGAGAGCAATTTATGATTTCTGGCATTCGATGTCTGGTCTGGGAGGCTCGAGCTCGTTTTCTTTTTTTTTTCATGGTCGGTCGGTTTTGAGAGCCCGCAAAAAAGATCCACAAGGAAGAATACAAGGATTCTCCCGACAGTGGAATGTGCCTTTTGGCACCTGGCAGAAACGCAATTACGGTAAAAGGACGGGCAAACCCGAGTCTTTCCCGCCCAGACAGCGTTTCTTGGCCCTCACCTCGGAGAAAAGACGAGAAGATGGAGTCGGAAGCGGCGGGACGAAGACGGAACGAAGAAGTGACGCAGACCTTCCCCCACCGCCGTCCCCGTGCCATCTGGGCTCAAGCAGCCGACGACGCGCGGATGTCACCCGTCGCCGGGGGTTTTCCACCTCGCGCCTTCCCAGATTCTCTTCATCTTCGACGGAATCGCTCCTTTCCCTCGTGTCCCTCGAAGGAAGCCATTCTTCCTCTGCGAATCGCGAGGGTTCGACGGAGAAGAAACGGAAGTCCGTCCAAATAGTCGGTCCCGATCGGGAACAATGCCTCTTCTGGTCGACTGCCAAATTCCACGAATTTGGGAAAGAGTACAAAGGAAAAGTCGCCGAAAATGGACGTTCCGGATTTACGAGCAAGGCATTCGGCTCGTTTCTGCGTAGGCCAGCAACATTACCGTTATTTCAAAACGACTACGCCCGGATGAACCGTGGAATTTCTGGCTCCACGAAGGCGGTACGAAGATTTACTTCACTTTAACCGATCTTTTCGATGAGCTCGCGTCGTAGAGAAGAATTTCTCGAGCTCGACGTAGTCGAAGAACGTGAGCCATTCGAACGTGACCGCATCGCGTCACTCGTTTAAAGGTCTATCATAAGGTCACCACCTTTCCGAGATCCGTAGAATTTTTTGCGAAAACGTCTCGGAAAATGCGGGACAGGTGGTTGCCCTCGGTTCATGGACTCTGAGGATTCCGCCATCGGCAGGCAGAGGCGACGCAGGTCGTGTTAACTACAGCACTTCTCTTGATATTCATGAGCAACTATGCAAATTCAAAATTTTCCATGAAAAAAAGCCGAGCCCTTTCCCCGAGAACGCTATCAGCAACAACCAAATCAGAATATAAACCGGTTGAGAACCCGTCTTCATTTGCATGATGCACATACAAGGCGCGTTTTGAAAGCAGTGTTGCGAAGTAACCAAGAACTTTTCAAGCGTTATTGCAATGTTGCCTTTAAATCAAGCAAATAGTACCGGTTACTTACAATTTTACGGCCAGGAACAAAAACCTGCACCGAATACAGACTATCGAATAATACGCCTTACCACATCGTAGCTTTTCCGCAGTGATAAAGGAACAAAACCATAATTCGCTTTAAATTCGAATGAGTAACGCTTATTGGGCTTCAAAGTCAACGCATAAAAGTTCCTTTCTGCACACTGAAGATTTTTGCAGGATCGAGGGGGGGGGGGGGGCTTCATGATTGCAAACCGTGATGCAAAGCAACTCCAAAGCAGTTGTTATAAGGGGGCTTGCAGTTATATGCGACTGACCGTAACTAGTAATGCTTTCTCAGAGAAGTAGTTTTTACATGGAATTAGTCGCAATTTTCGGCAAGTAACTGGCAATGGCACGTTAAAGTAACTCTCCCAACGCTGTCGGCAATTGAGATTCATCGCCGAAATTACTTTTCTCCAGCGATTCCCAATTGTGCACACTTTCTCGATTTTCCCCGATGGTTGAAACAGATTATAACCAGTCCCTTATCGCGCCCTCGATCTATCCTCATCCCCATCCTATCCTCATCTTCATCCCTCCTCATCCCCAAGGGCCCATTTGCGCCCAACCCGCACGGTTGCTCGAAATGAAACCCCAGGAGCGAAAAAAGGATCCTGCTTGCGCGGAAGCGAACACGAGACTGCGGCGGTGGACGACGATGTTGGGGAGTCGGGGAGTCGGGCTTCGTCGCGTGACGACGGACCGAGGAAACCTGCGGGGTCGCGTCTCTAAAAAAAAAGGGAGACCGTCGTGGTTGCGTTTGCTTCCCAACGTTATCGTCACGGCAAGGACAGGCGGTCTTCGTAAAGGCGACGACTCCGGGAAGTCGCGCGAACCTGTGCATCTCAACATGGACGAATGCAAGATTTTCCAAGGGTTTATGTATCGATTGTGATAGTTTGCATTTATACGACCAAGGACTTGTGCCGGAGCGGATTCATGAACCATCTGAACCATGAACCATGGTGACATGCACCACATCGGTTTAGGAGCCAAACTCATCTGATTCCAGGCAAATATATTTAAGAATGAGTTGAACTCATCGTTAAACTGATTCGTGACATGCACCAAATGCGATCAGTTTATTACTCTCTTAAACTGATCTTCAAAGATCTTCCATAGCATATTTCACTCCCTAATGGAACCTCAGAGGCAGTTCAGCATGCCGTTTTGCCGGAGAGGACCTCATTTTTCTCGCCTCTCATCATCTAGCGACGGTGGAAATGGAAACTATCGATGAACAATAAGTTTTTGACGTGATCCAGAACCAAACTGTCAGGAGATCTATCAGAGATCGGCTCGATCCTCATCGATGCTTCGATGGAGACGAATTCCGAAGAAAGTTTCGTCTTTCAAACCGTCGCCGACTCGGTGCGGACGACGAAGCAGCAGCTGGCACTAAACCCATCGTTCTCTTTAAACGTGTTTAAGCCGTGGATGAACGTGTTCGTGGAAACTAATCTGATTTTGGCGGTGCGTGTCAATGACGAACACATTCTTAAACGTGTGTTAGTAAACGTATTCATCTCGCCTTAAACTGAATCGATTCCTCGATTGGTGCATGTCACCCTATATCCCAGCATTTTCTCCCAGGCACAGAATTGTCAAATCGAATATTCTTACAACTGTCTTTTAAGATGTCTCTTTCACGTCCTTGCGATTTCTCGTGCGTCCTGATGGACAATCGTGAACATCACCGACATGAAAATCTTAGCGTGCGCAAATTGGCACTTCGCCTTGTATCCGGTGCGTAATTTCGAGGAAACCGTAATTCATAGCATGTATACTACTCGTGAATGTGGGGTCCACTCAAGATTCATCTTTTTTGGGGGAGTGCAATGTGTTATTAAAATCTGGATTTTCAGACTCATGCGAAAAGCTGTTCCAGTTTCTTTCCGAATCAGGGGCATACCGATTGTCAAAGTGGGGACCCAATGTGGCAGCTGAATGAGAGAAGAGGAGAGGAGGGGAGGGGAAGGGGAGGAGGAAGAGGAAGGGGGGGAGGGGGAGGGGAAGGTGGAGGGGAAGGGGGAGGGGGTGATGGGCGAGGAAAGGGCCAGAGTGAGGGGGGGGAAGGGCTCTGCCACGAGAGGCTGACAATGCCGTGGGTGTTAGAGGGATTTTTTTTGTTGGCATGTCACCAAGGAGGGTGAAAAGCCTCGGGTATAATCGAGGAGCACTCCATGAAGTGGGCAGCAAAGCTCTTCTCAAGAACCGCTTACTAAGTGCGACACTTCTCACTTCAGCCTACTCTCTTGGTAAAACTGTGGACCGGGAGTACACGAGTCGATTTTTATTAAAATGGAGCTCATATTGCGTATTTCTGAGACGCAATATGAGGCGAATACCAACATCAATATTGTTGCTACGATGAAGAGCGTGATTACCTTCGTCACCGAATGCACATGTCTATCCTCTCTTATTCTATGCATAAAGAGCTCCCAGGTTTAAAGTGGAAATAAATGTCTTGGGGCACGTGATTTCGCACTGATTTCCACGGCAGCCTGGAAATGTGGGAATTACGGGACGGTCACATACATAGATCTCTTGTCGAAGATGACGTCAGTAAAGTGTCCGTCATCACGCTCGACACATTCGCGCGCACGGTCCAGGCACGACACGCCGCAAAATCGCGAGTCACTTCTTCCCGCATGCGAGTTTCCAAAGCCTTCAAGGTTGTAAGGCGTGAGTCGTACACCTTACTCTTTAGATACTCCTACAGAAATCTGGAGCTGTTTGGGGCCGGAGACCGCGATGGCTAATGAAGGTCTCCATATCTGGTGTCACGTGCCCAGGAAACGTCCTGCCGACATCCATGCTCATGTAGGATGTGTGGGCAGCCGCCCATCCTGCTAGAACCACATTGCAGGAGGAAGCCACGTCAACGCAGCTCCACGTCCAAGAACGACTGTAGCAATTGGACGAAGCGGGCAGCGTTGACGGTGATCGTGTCGTCATCGTCGTCTTCGAAACGGTACGGACTGACCATTCCATACACACATACTCCACAGCGTTCAATTTCTCGCTGTTTAACGGCCGCTCATGGATTTTCTGCTGCCCAAGATCGGCAGTATTGCTTGTTCGCCATGGAGACACGTGTTAGTCTTGTGAGAGGGGGCATCACGCCGTTCAGGCTTGAATGCTCGCTGGGTTCCCACAAGCTGATTCTGATGAAGAGCTCCATGGCCTTCACACGCTCCTTCGACAACCAACTCGCAGTTGCTGAATAACCTCCAGGATGATGTAATTAATTAAGGAGAGCGCGTGTAATGGAAATGAGTCGCCGGCCGCCTTAACAGGAAAAGCAAACCTGGGAGGTATTTATATATAAGCAAAAATGAAAACATACTTGCGTGGAGTCAATTCAAATTTGAGCTGTATATTGATTTCCTGTACAACCAGAGGCAGGCACGGGTATTACATTGAAGTTGAAATTAAATTTTAAAAAGGGTTTCAATTAATCTTGAAATTATTGTCTCGATAAATGACCGTAGAAAATAAACCTTTATGGATGTATTCAAAGGTCCCGATTTTCCTCATTTTTATTCTAGTCAATATCATCGTGTACGAAAGACTGCGGATGTGGTGAAAAGGTTGAAAACCGGGGCTCGACGGTTTCGTCTGAATCCACTCGGCGATGCAGACTGGATGCAAACGTCATCCGTCTGTCGCCGACCGACGGATTCCAGATGGCGGGAAGCTGGAGCGCAGAATCCCCGCGCTGTCAACCCGGAAGAGTTGGACGAGAATTTCAAAACGTCTACGGAACTCGTCGGCCTCGTATTTAGGCCTTACGCGGCGCACTCGGTATGTCTGTCGCTCGACCCGGGCGATTTCGACGAGAGCGTCCGCGAAACGGCCGGAATCTGGACGACGTCGCGACAGATACTTCCATCTACGCGGACGTAGAGGGAAATTGCCATAAACACGAGATGTTTCTTCTTTAACCACCAACAAATCTTCATCTAAGTGCGGCTTCCGTGGCAGCCTTACCCCTCGGAACCCGTCAGGGGCGGAATTTCCCGATCCATTTCAAGACACGAGCCAGAGCCGAAACGAGAATCTCAAGAGGAAACGAGCCGAAAGGCGGATTCCTTCCTTCATCTCGTGCCGGTCTCGTCGCTCCTACTCGTTCGACTAGTTCCTTTGCTTATCGCTTGGAGCATGCGAAAGCCCCGATCGCGTTGGGAAAATTTGACCCGTCGCGAGATGTGGGATTCGAGACTCGGATCTCATTCCCGGAAAGAAAACGAAAAGACATCTTCGGGTTATTCAGCTCAAAAAGTTGTTATTCAATCGTGACACAATCAGTTGGTACATAAAAGGATTGAGGAATGGCACTCTCTCTGCTGAAGATGCCGGATGAGTAAAAACATACAGGGAAACCAAACGACTCTTGCTACAACTTGGCCCCAACGTCTCCGTGACTATGGATTGCTTTCGGTCAAAAACACCAAAGACACCAAATGATGAAAAGTTGCTTTTTTTTTCTGTAGAGAAACCTCAGCCACACCGGATAAGCAATGAAAGAGCGAGGCGTACTTGGACCAAAAGGGCGCATTAAATGCAATTTGCTTCCTCGTTATTGCAGGCACTCAAGGCATCGGTTCACGATCGGGAATATAACGATAAAACTATACGCAGTCTGAACACAGTTATTTTTTCATAAATAACAGATCTAGCACCAATCTTGCGACGGGGTGGAAGAGGGGATCATTTCCCACTAGAAGTCCTGGAAGTCCCAGACGATAATGGCACCGCCATGGGGATCGTGATGATCCCTTGACTCGATCCGCCCGACCCTGATCGGAAAGAAATTCGGTCAGTCTTTCTCCTCCGGACGCGATTCTACGCGTTCGACCCCCGTTTCACCTTGGAAAGGCAGAAAGATATGCTCGAAGGACGAAGAAGCAGCCGAGAGGGTGGGTGGGGTATTGAAGAGCATCATGGGCGGCTGGGCCGAGGCGATGGGAAGCAACCCGGGCAAACCCCCCGGCGCCGAGGAAGTCGTCGGGGACGACGACGAGGACGATGACGACGGGTGGCTCGTGATGGTCACGCTGCACCCCGATGGGCTTGCGTTCTCTCCTGCCGCATCTTTTTTGCTGGCCTTCTCCGTCCCGATGCCACCTGGAAAGTAGGGCAAGGGGTGGAGTTGCACGATGGCTTCGTGAGGGATTGCGAATGCTAGCGCATAGGATACGGTTTCGGTTTCTACGACGGCTTCTCACTCGATAAATCCTTTGCTCCATTGACGATACGCATCTCGGATCCTTCATCACCTGAAACATGAGAACAAACGGATTTAACACTTTCAACCCAGGTGATTCCAAGGTTATCCTCGTCACATGACGAGTACAGGGCTCAAAGTATTTACAGCCTCGGCCACGCGCACGTCGCGGAACTCGCTGGCATAACAGAAGACGGTATAACATAAGAGGACGCAGTATCATCGGAGATCCCTAAAGTGTTTGAGAATGACTTCCTTCGCTTTTTCCCCCCGGTTTTCATAGCAGGATACTGTCCACAAACAAATATTTGAGCTGTCGTGCACGACTTCCACGCGGCATCGTCAGCCTCCTTCGCTTTCTTTCCATCAGGCGACAGCTCATACAATTTTTTGCGTTTAAAACTCTGAATAGAATTTCAAATAGCCTGGGGCAGTTCTTAGAAACTTCTCTGACTCTTTTCTGACTTTCTGACTCCTATTTCCGGGACTCTCCCAATTACTACAGAAGGTGGGTGGGCGTGATGATACCTGTGCCGGTGTGGGGCGGGAGGACGACGAGTCCCTTGGGAGTGGCGGCAATCCTGAGCGGCGTGGTCGTGTTCGTGGTCGTGGGCGGGGGATTCAGATTACTGGTCCAGGAATGAGTCATCCCTCGTTGGTCCCTTTCCCTTTCGGGCGGTGGCGAGTCCTCGGACCCGCTCCCATTCGCGGGACTCCCGCTCCGTGACTCCCCGTCGCCGTACTCCTCCCCATCGCCGTCCTCTTCTTCCTCGTCCTGCCGTGACAAAATGGGGGAAGTGGCCTGTGACTTTTTTGTTCATTGTGGTCACATCCCGGTGATTCGTGCGTGAATTGTCGGTAAAATGGAGAGAATCAGTGAATAAATAGCACGCTATACAAGGTACAAGGCAATAGAAGTGTATACTCATTGCGATTATGCAAGACCCGTTGAGCTTCAAAGAAGCATTAAGCTCTGAACGGCTCGGGAAGCGAGGAGAGGAAAGCAGATGGAAGGATTGCAGATAGATAAATCTGGAATAAGGGAGGGAGGATGGTGGAGGGATTTGGCAAGGAAAATTTTTCTCCGAGGAGAGCAAAGCTGCACAGGTTCCAAATAGGAGGAGACAAGGAAGTGGTTGAAAAGTAGCCTAGCTTCTATTTCGGGACTCAGGTGAGATGGCGTCAGGAAATCCTGCCAAAAACGGCACCCTGGCCCTCCTCCCCCTCTCTCTTCTATTCCTTTTATTTTTCTCTTCGCTGGTCACCTATATCCCTATTTTACAACTCTTCACGAGATCATCAGTAAAGAGAGATCAGAGGCGTGATGCATATGAGGCATCGCATGTCGAGTCACGTTCCGTGACGCAGGCATGGGCGTGATAGAATGCTTGGGGAAGAAGACGGCAAGGGATTTATTTCTTGGTATCCCCTCCAACCCCATGCCTGGAAGGAAAAACGTGGGCGTGCACCAAGGCGAAGAGGAGGAAAAAAAGAAATAGGTAGGATATTCATCAGGCACGCGGATTATCGCTCTCCATGCACCATTAGCCATACGGAATTTCCAAAGCATGCTGGCGTGGCATCAAACGAAATCGGTCCAGAAATTTCTCATGTGCCTGGCTAAAGAAATTACATCAAGTTCTCCGTTCCCCAACATCAGCATCACCATCGAACTTGCTACCCATCGAGGCCCCCTGGCATCGAATGGACGGAGAGATCTGGGTCACACCGCGAATAAAGAGACAAGAGCAGACGATATTCCGCACATACCGACCCACATATAAAGAAAACTCAACTTCCCCTTGCATTTAACTACTTTTCCTCCCACGAATGATAAGGGCACTAGTGAGGAGGATGCCAATGACTACCGATCGAACGAAAAAAATTCCCCAGAAATCGATAAAAATCTTCTCAAAATCCGGAGAAGGAGCACCAGGTGTTCGAAACAGACGAGTCGATGGGCCCGACCTTCGAGTCTGCAGTGACGATTAGATTTACAAATCTCTGTCATCCCCCCCCCCCCCCCCCCCCCCCCCCCCACACCCCCCCCNCCGCCCCCCCCCCCCCCCCCCCCCCCCCAAGGCTAGAAACAGAAGACGTAAAGGGAAGAAAAAACGTTTCGGGGCCAGGTCCGGTCGGATGCTGGAAGGGCTTCGATGTTATCGCACCTCGTTGATAAAAGACTAGAGGTCGGTGGGGAGAGAGAAAGAGAGAGAGAAACCAGCTCTGAGGTCTCGTGAATTATACATATGGAAGCCTAAAAATGGTGAGGGGGCAGGAGTGACGTCACGAGTGTGCTCTGACTGTGGGCGGAGACAACTAGCCAATGGGGAAGCACTTCACTATATTTGGAAAGAAAACTTCTATCAAGAGAATTGGATCCCCTCCTCAATCCTCATTCCCTCCCTGTTTCTTCTCTCTGTGCCTGTTGCGAGCAGATACGAGTTTTACGCGATATCCACCTCTTCGTGGGTGTTCCACCTGTGCGTCAATTCGTCAGAAAAACCCAGGAAATCAGCGCGAAGATATAGAAATCTTCACAGCCGGCTGGGAACGTCCAAAACTGAGTGTCCGTGAAGAAAAACCCGTGAAAACTCAACAAATCGAGCCTACAGGCAAGAAAACTCTCAGACTGCAAACTTCCGAAACCGAGTGTCCGTGCAGAAAAACCCAGCAGAGGGCCATGAAGGACTTTTTTTATTTTTTACTTGATGGCGTGTGTGACGTTCCACCGTTTGTCATTCAGTAAAAATACTTGAGTGTTTGTGTTCTGTCACTGGCAGCATTCCCAGTTTCTCCAACGTGGATGGTTCCCGTGAGCCAAGATTTTTGTTGGAAAAATCCTAGCATCGTGCATGGATTTTTCGGGGAATCGATGGGAAACGTCCTCATGAGAAAATGGGATGCTGTCTGTACCATGAATGATGGATTTGCCTTCGATTTCGAAAGCGGATTCAGCATTTCATAGTTTCATTTTATGGACTTGGTTCAAGGATAACGTCTGTCGGGCAGACGAGATACGAGAAAGTTATACAGAATCCTCCAGGGCGAAGAAAAAAACAACATAAGATCGGAAGATCTCATGGTTTTTTTTCCCCCCCAACTGGAAGAATATCAATCCATACAAAGTTCGCCCTAAATGATGGAGGATGACAACGAGAACTTTTCTCCACTCGAATCAATATCATATATTCCAAACCCATCTCGCCGGTTTCGTCTTCCTTGCGGCTTGCCCCTCAGCGTATTTCCAAAGTCATGCTCAAGTCAGATGTTTCAAACGAGGCAATTAAAGCGGACAGGTGCAAACAGACATCTGTCTCCTCGTTGTCCTCCTCTCTCTCTATTCTCTCATTCTGGGGGGAATACAAATCTATTCTTTCCACACAACTCTATCGGAGGAAAGACGTTGGAACCATTTGATCGTCAACGATGAAAACCAAATGCAGTGAGTAATTGAGCCACAAGAAAACTGCCTGATGGAAAGAGAAAGAATCCAATTTATGAGACTTTATTCAGATGGCGGCGATATAAATTAGGGTGGGGCGAAGATAGGAATCCCACTTCACAATAGACAAGGACGACGAGAAAGGAATTCCCTGCGATGCCACGAATGAGTGTGGGGGCGGAAGAGATGATTTATGGTCAGCATCTCTCAAAGTCCGAATCTCCATGAGACCTCACCCCTACAGAGCACACCTGTCTCATCACATGAGTCACCTTTACCCTCATCTGATTCAGAAAGTAGGCCGGTAAGTGTCATACTTTCCTCGGAGAGTGAAGCACCGATCCCACCAGTTTCATCGATGGAATTTTTTTAAATAAGACCTACGGATAATCCACAAGTCGAGTGCAGAGAAATCTTTCTGAGGTTATCTTGAAATTTTCACGTGCTTCCATTTATAAATATTTTCCCCCATTTGTATACATTCTCTCTTAAAAGTAATAGAAATAAAGTGTCGTGTTGAGAAGTGAAGATGAAATTCAATTCCACGACTAGCGGCAATATTAGCTCGTCACCAGCTTGATATCCACGTAGATTTGCCAGGAACACGTAGGTTTAAATTTGAATTCCGCAGTTTGCAGTTACTTGGACAATTTGAAGTTCGAAGTGCCAAACGCAAGTGACAGAAATATGAGCTATAGATGTGTACACATGAAGATCAAGCGGTGTGCTGCAGATCTTTCAAGGATAAGTATCGCTTGTTTCACGCTCAATTCCATCACAATAACAGGAAATTTATACATGAATTACACCATTTTTCTTCCTCAACGGAAAGGAGGCAATTATGTGGAGGTTCGATTGGCAACTTCTTCAATAACAATTTTTCGACGCTATTGCTACAGAGTACGACCTGTGAGTTTATGACCTAGCTGCACAGTGGATATCATGAGTATCAATTAGACAGCATTGATTCCCGTTCCAAGAAGTCATGTGATTTTATTCGAGCAAAATAGAGTCTAAAGACCGAGACCTTCCAGAAAAAGGTACCGCAAAACTACCAATACAAATGTGTAATTTATTTTCATAAAATATAACTTTCTCCCGCAGCCGCCGTATACATTGCCATCTCCATAATGTTTCGCCAAACAGACCGAAAAGAATCAGCACGATGTTTTTCCATCTAAACCAAATTTATTGTTCTGAATTTTTTAAGCATTCTCTCGCATGCCAGCAGGGAAATCGAAGTTCGCGCCCCATTTCGTGTATTGGACAAATGAGTCCACCTAACAGTTTGGAGGAATCTCTTCTGTGAAGTGTCCATGAATTCCTTGTGATGAGAACCCCATCAGCCACTCCCATTTACGAAAGAACGAAAGAACTTTGTCGTGACTTCGCTAGATTGAGTTGAGGTCCTTCTCTACGAATATTATTGCTCCATCCCGATCTCATACATCATGTGTGCTGTGATGGCCTTGTGGCCTAAGTCCCAATAAATCTTTTTTTTTTTGTTCGAAAGACGCTGTTCGCTTGTTTTCCACGTCAAGCCCAGCGTTAGACCAGATCATTCTTCGGGAGAATTCCACAGTTGCCCTGATCTAGATTTCATTGCAACTCCAATGCAAGGAAGTCCGAGGCAGTCAAGGAGTAAGGAAACGTCCTCCAATAACAAACATCAAGGAGACAAATTACCCTACCTCCAACAATGCCAGGGGAAATGAATTTGCACCCAACAAAAACAACAAGCCAATCTCTATAAATCTGAAACCATGAGAACAGAGCCGTGAGGCTAATGAAATCCCATTCGGAAGAGAAAGGGCGGTATCAGGTGTAGAGATGAAGATGACGGGAGAAGTAAAGAAGAAGGAAAAAAAACCCTTAAGGTATGAGTCATAAGTCACAACCCCCGTGGAGTTAACCCATGTCCCTGGCTAACTAAACGACAACTCCAAGAGACCCCCCACCAGTCCATAGATGATAGAGGTCTTCCATACATGATAGAGGACATATTCCACCGGATATCGATTTAATCACGAGTTATACAAGTAGCAATGTACAATTCCTCCCTCTTCGGAAACCGTAAACTGAAAGGAGAAGCTCGTCTCTGTGGTAATCAGAGAGGCGTGAGTCGTGACTGACCCCGGCGCGTGGCGTGCCGACTACTTAATCACGAAACGCGTTTCGTATCTGCACGCAAGATAAATGCCTCTCCGTTGAGCCGAACAACCTCGTCCCAGACATGAACGAAAAAGTTCCTTCAAGAAAAGCTCGACAATAGGCCAGTAAAAGTGTGAAAGCCAGGGGCAGGAAGTGAAGGGGTGGGGCGAAGAGTATTGTTTCCTGGATTCCCCTCCGTGAAGGAAGAAAAAGCAGGACGTTCTTGCGCAACAAAGCCTTCGTCTACTCCTATACGTTCTATGGTGTCGACCTACAATACAAAAGTCTTAGGCCAGGTTGAAGAAAACCCGAGGTGTTTTTTTTTTCCTCTTCCAAGGAGCCAAATTAGCTGAGATTCAGAGGAAGGAGGGGTCTTTGTCGGAGCCACCCAGGCCTTAACGAGCTTCTCAGTCATCAAGATGTCATCCTTATAAAAGCTGTCATGATCCGCCCACCTCCCAAGCATTAACGATACTAATTAATTGTCCACACACCCTAATGAATGGACATTCTCCCCCCACGCCGCCGCTTCTACTCACATTATCCCCCCCAGAAACTCCCGAATCGAAATTGAGGAGCGTGAAAATTTCTTTCAATTTCACGCTGGGAAGACCTATCGTGGTCAGACACGTCGACACGCTTCAGCTACATTAAGAGATGAGTAAAATAGGGCCCGAAGCCACGTTCACCATTTCGTGCTTGCAATGAAAAGACAAAACGCAGTTCAACCATTTGCAATAAATTTCCATATTACAAGGTACCAGATAATGGAAAACCTCAGATTCAAAACACAAAATTCAGCTTAAGAGGGGCTATTCGCATTTCGAGTTTGGATTTCAGACAATTTCAGGCGCATTCTCCATGCATGGTAGCATGTAATAATTAGGGCAAGATCATGGTAGAAGATAGTACATGCGGTCCAATGACGAAATGAGGCACCCCACCCACCCAGGGTAATCAAGAGGGAAAGGCCCACCCATGATCATAGGGCTCCTGAGTTCCACCTAGTAAAAACCTGCTTCGCCGTCGTGATCCCCTGTCAATCGTTTTTGGAAATCTTCATTACCCAAGACGGGTGAAGAAGCCCATTTTGGGCAGAAACCGAATTCATGAAAGGGAGGAGGTAGAGGGACCTATTTAAATTACCATTCCCTTTCCCCCCTGACTATGTCTCTGACCTTCTGAACGGGCTCATGTCCGTCGTCGTGTTCCCAGACCCGGTGATAGAAGAGTTCTCCTTGACATTATACTCGAGAGATTCATGAGACATCTCGTTATCTCCTTTCCTGCTTCCACATTTATTATTCCTGGCGTCGCGGAGGGAAACGACGAACCCTCTTGTTTTTTTCAGGCCCGAAATGAATCGTGTTCAGGGTCGAACCGTGAATTACTCGAACGAACAACGTTCGTGTCGACATTCTCATTCACCGCCCACGTGAAAATGAGTCATTCTTGATATTAACATGTTGAGAATAGCCCCCCGGTGAGGCGCCCAAGGCCCTTGGGGGGCAAACGCCGTTTCGCCATCCCCCGCCCACACTCACCGTCCTATGTGAGTTCTATGCCCAATGAAATACACCTATATCTCATGGGAGACCAAAGACACCCCCAAGATCAAGGAGAATAACCAAGATAAGCCCTGATTCGATTCGCCTCATCGATCCTACTGTTACGAAATGATACCCCTGCTCCTCCTATCCACATTGAACTCTCTGGCCTCGAGAACATCAAGAAAACGAAGCAACTGAAATTTTTCATGAAAGCGAAACAGAGATTTATGAGAGATTTCTCGCTGAAGAACAAGAGGGTCCCTCCCAACTCGGAGGTGTGAAAGCGACATGCTTATTAAAAGGAAAGATGAGGGAGAAGATGGGGAGCGTGAGAATTTATCCGCGATGACGTGACCCTTGGATCTGAGGTGAATCTTAAAAGGAACACCCGTGGAGAGAGATGGGGGTCTCATCTCTAAAGTGTCGATACCTGCCTCACGTGATGGATTATTTATGGAAACCCAAGGATCGTCCTCTCATTTGTCACGTGGGAAATGACGTCTTCATGCAAAAACCAAGAAAGGCACATTAGAACAAAGAGACGTGGGCTCCATATTCATGACCGCCCAGCCAGTGAGAAATCTCCCCGCATTAATTGCTTAGGTTTCCCTCGTCTCATGTCGCAATATCCTCCCAAGGTAAGGTTCCTTCCTGTAAACTCAGTTTTATGGAACCTTGTTCTTCACTCCTTGGCGCTAATGGATGAGGAGATAGGCCCTGCAAAAGAAGAGTCCCCACCTGGAGAGATAAAATCCCTAAGCAATCAGAGAAATCTACAGGCAACACAAGGCCCTAGGTCACATGGTTTTCCCAAGGAATCCCCAATGACTTCTCGAGATAAAATAAGTCGTACTGACAAGCTGCGTCAGCGCCATAAGAAATGGGATTTCTTTATTTTTGGCAACGCTGCAACCCAATGGAGGTCGTGCTTTATAGATGGGTGCCAAAATGGTTGGGAAGCATCTAAAACGGAAAATAACAGAAATAAACAAAGGGGGACGAGAAAAAGATTGTTGGATGTGAAGGGACTTGACAGGAGGAATGAGTTATTGGTCCTGGAATCCAGTTATACTTCGTCTTCCACGCGTGCTTGGAATAATCCTTCCCAGCTTTTTTTTCCCTTTATAGATAGATGGTATAGACTAGAGGAAGAGGAGGAAGAAGAAAACAAGAATCTATGAAGAGAAAGAAAGAGAGAGAGAAAGAGAGAGGAGAAGGACACGAGGTAGAGAAGGCAGGCGGTGTGTGTGTGTGTGCGATGACTCACGCAGGTATATCAGGTATTGCCTGAGGGGATATAATATATGCAGACTTTTCCCCAGCTGATGTGAGAGAAACCTGTGGCTTTTCCCCGCTTTCCTTCCTTCATCCCCTCACATGAACTCAGATCGAGTACCGAGAGGTATTGCGGATGAGGGAAAGCCCCAGCTGTGTCTAAAATCGAGGTTCATTTTGGACTCGGGGCACGAGGGTGCTCTCAGGGAGAGAAGGTAATGAACGGAGGAGATAGATGACCATGGTCTGGCCCCCCTCTTCATTCACTCCCAGGTGGTCATTCGGCCATTCCATCTTGACTGACCTTGTTAAAAGGTCTTATTCTAGGGACAAGAGACAATGCAAGCAGGGGAATTCTCTGTACCTGTCCGAATCAGTCATTCGTGCACAAAAATCCACCAAGACAATGCCTTTTTTTGTACGAATTACGGGGAATCGATCACATGATCACATTCTTTTCCTTCTTATTCCAAATCAGTCGGTTTTCCGACACAATGGAGGATAAAAGCCGGATGTGCCTGGGAGAGGCCGACAAAGGCGGCACGTTCTCGGACAATGGACGGGAAAAACGAGATAGAAAATTGGCAAAACCCGGGTGCCGAGCGGGTCTGCCCAGGCACGCAGGAGAGACCCGGGGGGGGGGAGAAGACCGGTTCTTCCCTCTCGAGAGTGTCCTCCAAAAAAGGTCAGGCTCCGCCCAACGCACTCGTCACATTGTTGCCTAATAAGGGATCAGGGGAAAGATCATTACACGCCATATGTGGGGAAAAGGGGTTGGAACTCGGCTCCCGTGCCTGTGGCGGGGATTTCAACCTCATTCCCGGGTTCCCCACCCCGGAAATACCTAGAAAACGGGTAAAAAGCCAAGGACCCCCTCCACTCCTGAGACCTGAGGGCACTTGATGAAAGGTGCTCATCAGCACAACGACCAGAGAGGACATGGACATGCAATGCACGTGGCCCAGGTACGCCTGCGCGTATGCCATGCATCACAATACCCTTGTTAATGTTATTCATCGGGGGGTTCCCTTCACCCTCCATGAGGCACCGCAACGGAATAATCCGTCCCGTGACTCTGTAAAAGGTGAAACGAGCCGGGGGCTAAATTGGTGTCCTGTCCACCCCGTGTCGATTTCTTTCCGCAGATAAGGGAGGCCTGGGCAGATCATCGAAGACGACAGGATATAGACAGAGAAAGAGAGGGAAGACGAGAGATTGATATCTGAGCTATTGAAATGCGGGACAGGAGAGCAAAGAGAGAGAGGATCTGTTGTCGAGGGGGGCAAAGAAGCAAAAAAAAGAAAGCAAGCAAAAGCTTCGTCTGCTGAGCTGCAAGGACAACGTGATCCTAATGGCCATCTCTCATATCTCATCTAAGGGGTCCCTGTTGTCTAATGAAACACCGCGTCGAGGAAGTAAGAACGAGATCCAAACGCTAATGATCTCAGGCCTCCAGACATAAAACTAAAATATAACCGTTAGTAATTCCCAGCGAGAAATTGAAAAAAAAAACTTACAAAAATATTCTTGTTTTTCCTCATGCCAAGCAGGCATAAGACTCGAACCCAGACAAAGGGAACACATAAATATTTTCTCGTCAAGTCCTTCTGTACCCAAGGAGTAGTCAATGAATGCCTCGAGTTCTGACCGAGGTTACCTTTCATGATACCTTCATGATACCATTGACGATGACTGACATGAGGGGATCCGTGGATAACCGCAATTAAAAATGTTTCATGCCACACCAGCAAACGCCCTTCACTCAAGTGCAGAGAAACAGCACATGACATACAAGCACATCAATTCCACACAACAAACATATCTTACGTCACTTCTATGATAGCAACTTCCAGGATGCAAACTTTTTCACTATTAAATTTCTAAATGTTTCTCTCTTTTGCAGATGAAAATTTCACTCAGATTCGGAAACGCCTTAATAAGCATCGAGTTGTCTTCAGTACATGTTCCCAAGTGGTCAACGTAAGACATAAGGACGATTCAACAACAAGATTTATTAGTTTGGAGTCAATAATTTCGTTTTCTCCATGAAAATGTATAACAACTGTAGCAATGGAAGAACAAACTTGTGGCTTCCGTTCCCTGATACACGAAATGATGTCATTTCACACGACTCACAAGTCGTAGGAGTAATCAGAATCTTTTGATTCACATCCGGAGTCCCTAATTCACTGATCTGTCCAGTCACCTGACTACATGATATCACAGTAGAGTTCGTAGGAATTCATATACGGTACGGTCAGGAAATCACTCACGTAGGTGCATGGACTATCCTTCCGGTTTAGTATTGATTATTCAGAATATCAAACATCATCGAAGGAAACATCACTTGCTTTTTTAACATTATGGCCACTGGAGAAATATATTCCTCACTTTTCACGGGGAATGACTAGAGGAAGATAATTACCCATTGATCACCCAATTACCATGAACTGGTAAGCACTACTATCGGAATCAATCCAAGGCACATCACTTCCATCCAATTACCATGCATGCCTGGAGAACAGAAGCAAGGACCCATCAACAACACCGACTGCCAGAGGAAGCGACAGGCCGTGGAGAAAAAAAAATATATAAAAAAATGAAGACCGAATTCAAAGAGAAGCAGGCAAAGGCAGGCGACCAGTCTGTACATGTAGAAGGAGAAAAAAAAAAGGGGGGGGAAACAACTCAAAACAATACTGGGACATGCATACAAGCAGGAGGAGTTCAACAAACAGAGTGATCCAGGTGGGCATGGGAGGTAACGGGCGCGAGAGGATTATGCAGGGAGGAATGAGGATGGGAATGGGAATGGGTATGGTGAAGGGGTGAGCCGATTCCGCCCATGCCAGAGGGATTGCAATGCCCACTTGGGGAATGAATGGAAGGCAAGGGAGTGGTGGCCATACCAGGAGAAGGACTTCCAAACATCATCTGTCTTACTTTGGCCTGTTCATCGTCTGTGCCGACACTGTAGGAGAGCTCGGGTTCCTCGTAACCCCCGGGTGCCATGCGTTGGTCTCCGCCGGGACGAAGTTCGCCCCCGCCGCATCCCGATCCAGACCCAGGAGGGTCAGGAGAATTGAGGCAGGTTTGGATGAGGGCCTTCCCGGCCTCGGATGTGATCATCGGCTGGAGCTTCCTCGTCGCGAAGGTGTACACGTGGCCGGTCTCACTGGCCACGAGAAGCATCACCTGTGTCCCCGTCAATGTCGATAGCTCGTACGCCTGCAATAATCATTCACATCGTGTTTGCAATCTCTCGATAAAAGCGAATCCACTTCCAAAAATGGACATCGGTAAGTATGGAGATCAGGTGATGCCTAAAATATAGCTCGGGACGATGCAAGACAGTCAATGCCATATATCAACACACAAAGAGCAAAGCATTGCTTTGGGATCTCATACATCATCCGAGTTCATTATATATGAGGTACCGCTCTTGCGACACGAGAGAACAGAACTGATAAGACAACCGCAACCGTAGCTACTTTCGATGCCTCGGCTCCAAGTTCTGAACAGCTGACGGCTGATAAATCAGCCGTCTCGAACTTACTGGCATCGAGTAGGTCCCGCCAAGACGTGAGGGTACTTGAAAAGTGTCATAAGAGTGATCACATAGTGACACGTCTCTTAGTACATTAGTTCCAAGTCAACTTAGAGAGATCTTTCAGATCTTTCCGAGTTTACACGCAAAAATTAACACCATTCACGAAAGGGCTAATCCGAATCGTAACGAACTTCATAAGTTCAAAGCAAATCACGAATCCGAATCTTTTGGAAACTGAACAAGCGATTAGAATCTCAAATCCCGACTTGCTTTAAAAGTCTCTTTTTTATTGTGCCGATGGAACAAAAGCAGGGTTTCCCGGCAGTCTGACAGGTCCTTGTTCGTCCAAAACTCAAACAGGCTGTCCTCATTACTTTAGTCTGCATTATTGCACTGGATTTGCATCTGTACCGATATGTCGCATTGAAAATGTAAAAAAAGTAATACAGGAGCTTCTGTGCCCAGGGCAGCCGATTCGAATACCATTACATCTGAATCTCCTGAATCTTTCCCCGCTGATTCGAATTGAATACCATTCCTACCTATTCACCATTCTGGCGACGAATCTGGATGAGAGTCATGAATCCCTGAGCACATTAACGCAAATCGGTTTAGCCTTCCCCTTAAGTTCATCTTCCCGAAAAATTTACGCTGAAAATAGACATCGGTATCTCACGACATGCAATTTCTTAAAAACTGTCGGGATTATTTTTCTTTCACATAGCTTACGTCCACTTTACGCCAGAAGTAACAGCCAAACCTACTGTTTTGTGAAGTCTCGCGTTAAAAATAGAATGGATGTCTCCGGGTATCTCCTTGGAAATAAGATTCAGGGAGAAGGGGGGGGGGAGAGGATCCGCCTCCCGACGTCCCCTCCCCGTTGAATGTTACATCAAAAGAGAGACCTCCGCAGAACATCAATTCATAATTCAAAATGCGAGACTAATCACAAAACAGCAGGTTGGCAGCAAAGACGAAAGTATTTTATGAGAAGAACAATACAGATGCAGTTTAGGAGAGCCTGCGTGATGTGACATGCGTTCACGGACATTTCCCCTAGTACAAGCGCGTAAGCGCTCCAGGCAATTTTCGTAAGAAAATGTAAAAAGCATAGCGGATAACCTTCGAGTTTTTGCTTTTGGGTGAAGAGCCTGCTCGTTTATCGCACCCGAACGGCATTCTAGAAAAGAACTAGTTTTCGTAGAGATCAGGGCAATCTGATCATATCATGAGATCAGCTCAGTAACTGGAGGCATGAGGGTGATTCCCGCTGCCCCCTCTTCCAACTTGAGCGACGTGGGTCAGTGGTCCTCAAACTGAGGGTCGGCTCGTTAACTTTAATTCCGGCCCACAACACGGAATAAGGCTGGTTTCAAACACTCGTCATAGCCAGAACGACTTCTCTCAAGCTCCTCTAATCCACTGGGCTTTCAGGGAATGGTATTTCTTTCTTGTCTTTAGGATTGAACGTGAAATAGTTTATCATCGACTTCTCCACTTCTGAATAAATGCATTCCTAAAACCAGAAGATTAAAGGCGCATTTAAGATAAACAATCTTTGCATAACCCTGCCTGTTATTTATGTTGTCATGTTAAGAATCTGATGATCATAATAAATATTCAGACGAAAAAGCAGATAGCGGGAAGGGGAACTGGGTCCGCAAGATTCCTTTCCTTTCACTAAAAGCGGATTTTCAGTTTTTAAAATATCCTGAGAATCTCTGGTTGATGTAGGTCTACTATCAAATCCATCATTTTCCAACGGGGCAGAGCAGTATACCGTAAAATGCCCAAAACTGGCGTTGTCTTGTTTGAAAATATAAATGAACAAGGAGGGCTGTGCTGCATTCAAAATAACAACATAATGCAGTTAAAGGAGAACCAATACCGCTTTGGTACAGTAGATTCTCGAATGGAGCCATGAATTCCAGATTTCCAGAGCGATAAATAATCATGCTCGCACCACTCATTGTCCCTATGAACAAAATATAACAGTTGTGGACTTCCAAAACGGATATTCATTTCCGACCTGAACAGGCGCATCTCCTATAGCGTGTATTTTTTTTGCGATTGGAGTTTGATTTTTTTTTTCCACAAGGACTCCGATATCGGTACACGGGAATAGCCATGCACCCGTGCATGGCTACTCCCACGTATCTCATTTCCACGGGAGACACATGAGAAGTCACTTTTCTGAAAGCTGTCATGGACGAAATAGTGTTGTTAACATCAGCGAAACTTGTTGGGCTCTTTTTTTCAAGGTACACAAGGAGTCTTTTGAAATATTCATAGGAAAAAACATTCACGAGACTCACATTTGCTGTAACAAACAAAACAAGGAAAAAGCTATCAATGAATTCCTACGAAGGTCATTATGCGCGAGATCAGTTTCAGCATAATACCTCATTCATGAGGGGCTGTAATGGGAATTTGACTTATTGGACTAACTCCATATTCACAATGTATTGTGCCTTCAACAACTCAGGCATAGGCCCCAAGATTGTTGCCCAGCATCCCAGAGAATTTTTGCTCTCTGTAATTACTTACGATTGTTCACCTACGCATTGGCCATCTATTTTTTTGGTTCATTACAAACCAGCTTCATTCAAATAAATGTGTCAAGCTGTGCTGAAAAGGGGTGTGAAACCCAATCTCGTTGAAATTTAAAATGCTTACTACTTTTTCAGACATGGACTTCACATTTATCCATAAAAAGGGACAAATACTGGTACCTTCTTCATGATTCCAGTCTTTCTCTTGGAGAAGGTAGTATATCTTCGTAATTTATTATCAATGAATTCCATCTTGATTTTCACCCGTCCTTTTGTCTTTTTTCCATTAGGAGGTCCCGATTTCTGTCCACTCTGTCCATCACTTGTACTTGGAGTTTGTTGGGAATCTGACTGTTGATGTGCTGCATTCATACCACACACACCAACATTGGTCATACTTTGTCCCCTTTCATGCCCCAATGATTCCATCATGTGGGGCTTCTGTTCAGAGTAATAAGAAGGGGACTCCAACTTGGCTTCTTCTGCAGTCCTTTTATAGCCCACACCACCTCCATGAAGGGTCACTGGGGCCATCGTGTTGGCCAATGTATGTGGAATGTTCACACGATACAAGTTGTGCTGTCCAAAATCATGACCTTGGTCTGGATTCATATCAGGCCAGAATTGGTCGAGATCAGGCCCAGCACTACTTTTCAGGCCCTGCAATGAAATCATAATGGGGGAACTACATAATTAGGCACAATAGTACAAATGCAAGCAGTTCCAATAAAAACAAGATTGATACATGAGCAGGTTTGCCTAAGGACTAAATCTGTAAAAATGTGCTTGTCAATGCATGGGCTACTTGTGAAACCATTTTTCTGCAATTAAATATAACTACACAATACACCTATATCCTGATTCAAGCATATCCACTATCAGAGCGCAAGTACTGGCTGGAGCTAGTTGCACTCAGTACAACAATGAATGCTAAAAATAATTGGTAATACATACATTTTGTTACATCGCATTAGTTTTACTTTGATTATAGTACCACAAGTAAGTAAGATGGATTCCAAGATTATTATGTTGGGGAAACTCATGAATCAATCATGCAACATGAAAACAGAAAATCTTGTCCATACACTATGACTGAAAAATAAGTATGGCATGAAAAGATGCATTTGCATGAATTTTGTACAGGGCCATGACATGAAATTGTGCTTATTTGCACTCCTTTCCGCAGGAAGAACTCAAATACAAAAAGCAGGGTCACTGCATATGTTCCAGAAATTCACTTCTTTGCATATGCATTTAATTACATACAAAATACTCACTCTGGTAGGTCATCAAATCCTCTTAAAAATTACAATTCAAGTGAAACTTTACAAGTTGACCTGAGCTACATGCAATACCACTTATAAGCTAATGCAACTAGATTTACTTCCCAAGTGATACAAACAGCAACCTACATAAAAGTCAATCCTTTGCTGAACATCCAGAACCATACAGAAATAATAGTCAATAAAGCAGAAACAGTGGGAAAGGTGAATTAAATGCTACAATAGCAAAGAAAATTGGCACATCATGCACAAGTAATGAGTTTCAGTCATTTCTCCAAAAAGAAAGAAATTAATTTCCATTAAGAGTGCCCAGGTGTAAAATGTAAATAACTACTGGAACTCATCTGATTAAAAAAAAAAAGTGGATTAATTACAGGGGTGTAATTACGTTCAGTTCTAGGCATACATTCTCATACACTCAGACCAGCCACCACTGACTTAAAAACAGTTATGGTTTTTTTTTTGTACCATATGATGCATGATGCAGTAGGCCTAGGCCTAAGAAAAATTAGCAATAAGCTTAAATTTGCACCAGGCTTTGAGTCGAAATTAAGTGAACTGGTGGCCTTCGTGATACTTCTATTTAGGTTTTGATTCTCTTCCATGTTGGGGCGAATCTCCAACGAGCAGTACCAATTTAACGTTAAGCGTAGGGGCCTGTCCAGGCCTAACTGGAACTTGCTACATGCCTTGTCCGAGTTAAAGTCAACGGGGGGAGTTTCAAATAAAGAGAAAGGTCATCCCTGGCTTATGATAACCTACTGCGGCCTACACCTGGCTAAAAGCCGGAACCTACGTCTGCCAGATCCATGAACGTGCTTGACAAGCACAAGATAACACCAGAGGAATTTTCAGATTAGGCCTATGCTCAACGTAAACTCTAAATCGCATTCCTATTTGACAGAAGGCACAGTAACAAAAAAGACATTTCTTAGGAACACGAAAAAGCCCAGAGTGAAGGCAGAGACACTCCCAGCACTAATGCCGTGAACGGACTGAGCCACTCAGCTGATGTGAACGGACCGGGAGGCAGACATTTCCTCTGTGGTCGTCTGCTACAAAATATAGTTCCCTGAAGAAAGCCCGATAGCTCAGATTCCCTGGTCCATCCCCCAGGACTTGGAGTAATAAAGTGAGTTTCTCATTCTTCTCAAACTCTTAATCAGTGAATTTGATTTCGGGAAGGTCGATTGGTTAGAAAACGAAAGCTAGGATATCCCGAAATAACTCCGCCCCCCGTGCCAAATATGGGCATGGCTGTGCCCATATATGGAAAATGTAATCTACTCCCTCTATGAATCGTGCCATCTGATACCTCATGGTTCGCACGTGGCTCTTCTTTTCTACCTCCCATGTTCGTATACATTTAAAGAATCGCAAAAAACTTAAAGAATTGCTTCTCTCTATGAAACGCTTGGATTCTTGGAAATACTGTGGACAGATTCGGAATACAGTTCCGTTATACCCGCCCCTTCATTCCCCCCTCCCCTCTTAAAAAAAAAAAAAAAAAAAACCTGTCATTTTTATAAAATGTTCCAAGATCTAACAGGAACATGGGCTGGGCCTAGAATCTCTCGTTTCATAAATGACGCCATAATTAGTTCGTTGTGCCCGTACTTGGAGCATGCGACGCACGATGCACGGCAGTTTCTGTTGCCGGATTTTGGAATGCTAATCATGATATGAGAAGCGACACGGTAACATTTCAACCGTGACGATTGCATTTCACGCAAAGTTGCTTTTCGGTCACACCCATTCGGGACTCACTATTTAATCAGAGAGCCCCGCTTCACCCAGCGAAGAGGCGCCTTTACCCAACGCATACGACCAATCCCACCACAACGAATCGCATTCGTCGGATATCAACGAGTGGATTTCTCGACTGCAGGGATATGACAGGTGCGAACGATTCCATATGCTCTTGACGAGGACTGGAGCAACGATAAGCGACCTTGGAAATGACGAGAACCAAGGCCTTTCACGAAGTCTGTCCGTCACTGCCCTCTGCCGTCCAACGAGAGAAACGAAAGTTCCTATCTCTGTTTCCTAGATGGCAGCACTTTGCAACGAATGTATTCTTCCTCTTGGATCTTGCGGATGGTTCGTTCGGCATTGCGATCTTTGCGGTTGGACAAGGCATGTCGCTTGTTTCTTTTTGCAGATTTACTGCAAGTGCACAACGCGCAAAACCTCTGTCCAAGGACGAAGAATGTTCGCAAATCCGACAATGTTGTTCAGGATTCTCTCGAGATGTTTCGTCCGGTGCTACTCGAGAGGTTCTTTCCCTCAACGAGTCGGGGTTCCTCACTGGCAAGGAAGTGCATGGGATATTCAGCACTATAGCGGAATAATTTTTCTTTCGAGTGGTGCAAAACAGACTGTACGTTGTTCAGACGTTGATCGACTGTTATCGTTCCGATCGTTGGTAGTTCCACTGTAACATTCCGCAAATGGATGAATCGAGAGTGAATTCACGGCATAAACCTGCCGAGGAAAAGATCAGATGCAGTATTAATGAATCATATTAAACGAAAGACAGCGGCGTTACGGGATTGACGGCATTCCAGCACATACACGCATGCTTCGTTATCCCGCTTGATTTATGAATCCCACTTTACACGAAAGGCAACCGACATTTCCATACGATTTGCATAGCATGAGTCACAGCTCGAACGCACTTTCATGCTTCAAGGATGCATCATCATAATAAATGCGTTGCGTACGCTCGCGGTTGGGTTCCGCCTTCAGCAACGTTGGGTAAGATTCCACCAAATTTTCAATGAAAATTCGATCATCTTGAAATTTAGGATTGAATAAGATCGTTTGAACAGCCGTAAGATGGAAACTCTCGTCCATTTGCCGCGAAAACGCTGGAATCGAAGCAGCCGCGACGGAATCGTACCTTCCATTTCATTTTTTGTCGTCTCGTCTGCAGCCGGACAGAGATTGAATTCTTTCATCTGGCAAGGCGGGATTAGAAGATATTAGATGGGCAACAGGGGGAGAGGGGGGAGGGGGGGGAGGGGGGGGGGGGGGACGAGAGAGAATATGTGGCCTCTTGAGAAATGACCCAGCGTCAACTCCTCTCCAGACACTAATTCATCCTCCGCCTTATCTGCGTCTCCGCGGCCCCTGCGACGGTCCGAGCTGTAACCCTTTTTTTTTTCGATGAGGAAAGTCCCCGTGAAATTGTTGGAATGGCTCCCCAGTCCACAACCTGCTCCAGTTTCATCAGAGCACGGACAGATCCAGTTTCCCTGCAAGATACGCCCATTAAATGAACCGTAAAACAGGATCGCAAACTCGAAAAGACTCTGTAGACTCGAATGAATCCGCTGCATGGAAGTCTGGCCCATGTGCCCATATGCCCATGTTCCCATATGCCCATGTGCCCATGTGCTCATGTGCCTGCCCCCACGGTGCAATTTTCTTTCTAATCCTCATGCATACGAACACTGTCGCACGGGTTATCTGCGCTATTTTTTCCTGGTCATGCATCACGCTGCTATCTGGTGGACTTGATATGGCTGGGAAGTTAGAAGTAAAAAGACCCTGCCAAATAACCCGGCGCCGTGGCTTAGTGAGTTAAAGCGCCTGTTTAGTATACAGGAGATCGAGGGTTCGAATCTCTCTGGTGCTTTTTTGTTTTTTATTCTTTCCTTGACCGCATTTCATGTTTCAATGTTTGAAAGAAAATGTCTCGATGGAGTGTTGCTTCCCGTTTAGTTCACGAAGCAAAGGAAATTTTCCCCAAAGGCAAGAGGTCTCCGAACGACGATCGCGAAGGAATCTTAAAAGGTGAGACAGAACCCTTCGGCATCTCGGAACCGATGAAACCGCAGATAAAATCGGTGACTTACCGATAAAATGCCAGCAACACCTTCGAATACTCGTCGAAGCAAAATCGATGAATGCGTCAGGAATCGAGTAGTTCTCCTGGGAGAAATGCAATTATGCGAAGTGAACCCGAAGTCAGTCGAGACAGGAGTTTCCTGTTTCGACTGTCTCGAAGTCTCGCTCTCGCTCGTGCCGTCTCGCATTGCAGAAAACGAAATTCCAGTGCAGAAATGCGATGCAGATGAAGTGATCGAACTCGTGAATGCCGTGATGGTCCATGCCGCCTGGGAAATGGAGGAAGGCGGGTGTCGAGCGACAAAAATCCTTATCGGTTTGCCGTGGTTATCAGAATGTTGTCATAATCTGGGTTGTAATCCGCAATTCAATCCATTTACCTGAATGTTGAATCCCTCATAAAAGTGAGGGCGCCGTGGCTTAGTTGGTTAAAGCGCCTGTCTTGTAAACAGGAGATCGAGGGTTCGAATCCCTCCGGTGCCTCTAAGTAGTTTTTTCAACCATGAAATCCAGAAATCTCCACCTCATTTTCATTTTCGTTATCGATCGAAGTCAATTAAGAACGGATCACAAAGCTGCAGACGGAAGACATCAGAGTTCCTGATAATTACTCCTTCCGAAAAATCTTCTGAGCTGCCGAGTTCATTAATTACTACGGTATATAGAGGTGCATCCCTGTTCGAGATTCCTCAGATCGTTAGTCTTGCTGTCTGCCTGTGTGTGTCTTCCATATCTCCTCTCTCTTTCCCTCCCTCGCTTCCTTCCGGTACTCCTCGATAATCCTGCACCCTCATTATGTCACCACTCTTCTGCCTTTCCATCTGTCATGGCCGAGAGGTTCTTCCCAGACATTAAGCCCCTTGTCCCCTATGTCGCGGTGCCAAGAGGAACCATTCCCAGAAAACTCACGAAGAATATAAGTTCGCCATAGAAAATAGCGCAGTATAGTTTAAGTTTAACCGAATGAATTTGTTTTCTTTTCAAGATTTAAAGAATGCTGGAAATTATAGCGAACCTCTCCCCCCCCTCCCCCCTTCCTCCCCCCCCCCCTCCCCCCTTCGCGTTCACGGTCCACAGGCGTTTGGGTGGCTACTTTGATGGACTGCAGAAGGGCCCGCTTCCGTGCGGCTCGTCCCGAAATGGTGGCTCGTTTTATTACAGCTTATATGCTCCCTGCCGCAATCGGATAATGAATCTCGCCAAGACGTTGGTCACTGCATGGGGAAATATATCGCCGTCAAGCACGTTCATTGCACCGGGGGAGAACTGAGGAAGACTGCAATAAGAACCAATATTGGAAGGGCAAAGGGTGAACAATCCGAGGGCATCAATCAGTGAACATCAATTAGCGAACAATCCGTTCTCTTAGAAATGTATTTCTTCGATTCTTTCCTCCTTTCTTTTTCTTGACATTAGGACTCCTCATTGTTCGTCTGCATCGAAATCTATAACAAAAGGTATCTGACAATTCTCTTTCATACTAAAGTATTGTTTTTATTTCTCAGAGGTTGAAAACGTAATTGCAATAGATGAATGAAAGGTAGCTTGGTCGTTAGGATTTTTTTGCGAAAGCCTCTTAATGGCCAATCAGTGACTCGACGGGGCAGAAGTTACTGGACGATATAAAGTTTAGTGGCCGAACAGAGAAGGGGCAGAATGCGGTCGTTCCTGCTCCGGCCATTTGCTCGGGTCGTTCTATGTTGACGACTACAGGTGGTGTAATGGTTCTGTGTTCTGGGTTTTCCGAATCTGTGAACGCTGTTGATCAGTGTTAGTCAGGTTTGCGATTTTCGATCGAAGAGAAGTCTCTTCGTCAAGGTTCTCGAGAAGTGTTTTCATGCGCTGCGAATGAAACAGAATAAAGGAAGTGGTATAACAATATTTAAAAAATCCGATCTTCCCTTGCTTCAGAATGAAATTACGAAGAATTCACCTCTGAATTTAGCTTTCTACTTCTGGATATTCCCGCATTTTTCCCATAAAATCGCTCTTTCGTGGGGAAGAGACTTATCAGACACCCTTGCACACCACCATCGCCCATCTTAGTTTGTGGACTATCCATTTTCCATTGCATTCGACTAACGGGACTTCATTAAATGCGACGGTGTGCTTCTTGGATAAATATTCCCCATGAATAGTATCAAGAACCCAGATCGAACAACACTGCGCACCCGGCCTCCCCGCCTGTCTCCCTTTGTGCCTCAGATCTCTCGATACAATTATCAAGACGTAAAGAGGGAGAAAGGGAGAGTAAAGAATGCATGAAAAGGGGTGCAACGGGAAAACTGGCCGGTCGATTCATCATCTAAAGGAGGTTCCTCCGACTTCTTTTTTTCTCCCTCTTATCTCTGATGGATTGAGATGAATCATCTCGGACTTCTTCCAAAGAGTTGAACTCTCCTGACGAATCGGCGTCTCGAGTGGAAGAAGCAGAGAGAGGTAAGCTCCTCTTCCACATTTTCCATCCCATATATTGCATTTCTTTTGATTATATTTACCCACCGATAGGCAGTGTAATTACTCACATGATCCATATGCCAGCCTTCCTGGAAATGCCTGATCTATTTCTCTCTTGCCTTCGCTCAAGTTGTCCTCTCGTGGTGATGCTTAATTGCTCACGAGAATTAAGACGTGTCATGTTTTCCAGTCGGAAATTCCTCAGCCCCCGCAGTAAATTGCAGAATGCTTCTTGCCCTCGGAGCGTACAGTCGAAATTTTCTTCGATCGGTCCGGATTGGAAGGGTGAAAATGGATTCCCTGCGCTCATGCATGAACGCCATAATTGCAGTTCGGAGCGAAACGTGTTTGTTCGATATGCTGTAAGGTATGGCTTCTTCCTGCGAAGAGGCATTAATTACGACATACGGAGGTGCTAAGATGAGATTCATGGGAGAGAATGGAGTGGAAATACTGACAACCCTCTCCAAAAGCCCATTGCTCATCATGGGAAGTGTGCAGGTGCTGGAGTGAATACGAAATTCTGGAAGTCTCGGATGGCGAAAAGGACTGTAGCCTCTCAAGATGCAAATGGGATTGTAGGTATTTACCATTTCTGCTTCTGGTCTTGAGATCTGCACTAGCAGATTACGAGGTTATATTTTCCACTATATTTCCATCACGTACAGAACGAAAAATGTTCACTTGCTGAGATAGACCAGAAGCATAGATCTCTCTCTCTCTCTCTTTCTCTCTCTCTTTCTCTCTCTCTTTCTCTCTCTCTTTCTCTCTCTCTCTCTCTCTCCCTCTCTCTTTCTCTTTTTCTTTCACCCTGAAAGCTGCAAGTTTCATGAGGATTTCGGAACAATCGGGGGTATTATTTCAGTTCCGGTTCAGCTTTCAGCACGAGCAGCTGTCAGCTTTGCATTGCGTTTTTGGTGCTCAAATTCCGTTCTGTTCTGGTCTTGTCTGCTCCATTCCGAACAATTTCATTATGTTTGGAGATTCCATTTGAAACGGAATGGTAAACAAACACTTCTCCCGTTATTTGAAACCCTTTAGTGCCATAGCAAATGAAACTATGTACGGTAGCCAGATGATTCACATTGCAGTAACATGGTGACATCACTATATATATATATATTTAAAACCATCCTATATTTATATTTAAAACCAACCATATATATATTTAAAACCATCCTTTAAACCATCAGCTGTATCGAACCATAAATTGGGATCGTGCAATGGTATTCCATTAGGCGGAGTATTCGATTAAGCGGTATTTCATTATGCGGAGTCGACTGTATTGCATTTTTATGACAGAATTTCGTGACGTTCCGGCTGAATGCGGAATTTTCCGTTTCGGTTTTCCCTTCCCATTCTCTTCTATTTCGAAGCCCCGTTCGCATTTATTTCCGGAGAGATCCTCATGCAAACTCATCGTGCATCGATCACATCAAGATTCAGAGTGACATTTGGAATTAAGGATAGGCCACCGAGATGGAAATCCATCCCAGCCATTAATGATGGAGGCGACGCGGTGCAAGATTCATGCTTGCACCCTGCTTGCACCCCACGCACCGCGCTTGCACCCCACCGCTCCTACCGTTTCAGATGTGCAATGGTAATGAGAAGCCTGCCGATATTCCTGACAGGCGCGCCGAGATGCCAGATTTCGCTTGTCTATTTAGGACACCCGCATGCTGCGGAGATAGAGAAATAATTCATTATACTGTATACTGGGATTCCAGACGCAAAAGAAACATCGATTGAAATGCGAAATGCAAGGGCTTATCCTGGCCTAACTCACAATTAAAAAAGAAAATACCGAGATTAAGGAGAGAAGGAGCCATGGTGTCCTTCGGCAAGCGAAGGGGACATGAAGAGTGCAGCAATAAAAAGAAGAAAAAAGAGGGTTGACAGAAAAATATATCTAAGGTTATGAAATCTTCGGCCCATATAGGCCTCGAAGAGAAAGATATTCCCCTGAATGGGGGGATCGGAAAGGAAGTTTAATCTACGTGCTTGGATGACCCAGAATGAGTCAGCTTAGGGGGGAAGTAAAGCGATTCGGGAATTCCGACTGAATGATGTGGATACTGGAATCGTTTTTTTCCCCTATGTCCGTTATCATAGATTCCCATTCTAATATCTCTGCAGGCTTTTTTGAGGATACTTCCGTCGTATTGAATGACCTCTTACGACTCCTCGAAAAGGATCGTGGGAGGATTTCCACCGTCAGGATGATCGAGTCTCTCCCCGACTCCGAGGGACAGTGTAATTCGATATCGACGAGCGGAAGGTCCTATAATGGATGAGAACAGCGAGGCATCCACATACACAAACGCAAGGTGAGCCCCGGCACGGCCCTGCAAATAGTCGTAATTGGGAGGGTGGGCGAGGGGGAGGCAGAAAGGCAGTCAGCAGATGAGACGAATGCGTATGTGAGGAAAAGCAGGCCCCTCGATACGCATTCGCCCCCACCCCCCAATGAGAGATCCCATATCCCTTCCTAGGTTGCCCTCACACGCGTCGACTATTCTGACAGGAGACCGCCCTCGTGGTAAGTGCAACGCGGGTTGAGTATCATCGATTGACTGGTCGGAGATTATTTAAAAATAAGCACGATGGTCTCTTCTCTTCTTCATAATAAAAAATTGTCCTTTTTTTCCTTAAAAAGAAAGTATTTAAAAAATATTATTATTAATCTTTTGGCAACCTATAGCATTGTTCATGCCCTAGGATCATATTGCCCAAATCCCTGAATGGCAGTTGGGTTTCATCTGCATCCCACGAGCAATTTCCGTGCTGCGTGAAGAATCCTTTCTGTGAAAGGATTCTTCGCGCAATATGGAAATAGGAGTGGGGTTCTGCAATAAGAGATAAGACATATCCTTCGTCAATGGGGAGGAATGACAGATGCATCTCCTCACGATGAAAGAGACGTTCCCTCGAGGATTCACCCTGACAGGGAATTATGAATGTTCCCCCATGTTAATAGGGACAAGTGAGAGCGATAATCAATTTTCCAGGCATCAGATTTTTTTTCCCATTTAATGAAACCCTATTATTTAGTCATCGAAAATTCGAAAAGGCCAAAAAAGGTGAAAAAACGACCACGGATTGCTTGAACCCGATGAGTTCATTCCAAGTGATGACATTAGAGGAATTGAATTGGCAGATGGCATTTATCTCCTTTTTTGCAATGCGGATATCGATTTAGGGGAAGCGAGGAGAGGATGTGATTCATCAGGAGGGCGGCATGAGCCTCTTCCTCGTGCAATTCACAGGCTTTTGTTGCTTCATTGTACCCATGTGGAATGATTATACCGTCTCGGGGCATAGCATCCCATTTCCTCCCCCCCTTCCCCCCCCCCCCTCTCATGCATTGCCCTTTATTCCCCTCCACCCCCTCTCTCTCTTCTCTCTTTCCCTTCCTGGCATTCTTTGTTCCTATCAATCCGAATCTTGCCCTGACTCACAGGTGGTCAATACTCCTCCTCACAATGCATTGTTGAGGGGGAATTCAATTAGCTTTACATGTAACGTCGTTTCAGCTTGGGCGACGGTCCCCCCCCCTGCAGTTCGGAGCGAAACGTGTTTGTTCGATATGCTGTAAGGTATGGCTTCTTCCTGCGAAGAGGCATTAATTACGACATACGGAGGTGCTAAGATGAGATTCATGGGAGAGAATGGAGTGTGTCGGTCCCCCCCCCCCCCCCCTGTTCGACTGAAATGCAGCTTGTCAGAATTTTTTTCTCTTTATGAAGGTGATAGAGGCACTTGCAGCCACATGCTATTCGAACATATGGAAGGGGAGAGGGCGTGAGGAAAAGTAAATATGCTGGAGAGGTAGGCCCTCAACTAGAGAGAACATCTGCTTCTGCATTGCATTTTCTGATCCCAGACTTGCAAAAGAAGAGAGAGAGGATATAGAAAGAGACTAAGGACCCTCAAGGGAGAAGAGAAAGGCATTGGTCCATGGAATCATAAGAGAGGACTGCTCATATGCCCACTGCCCTCCCCCCAAAAAAGCGTGTAGGATATTACATGAAAGAGAGAAGAGACACATGGGCTATGAAGTATATGGGCAGCGAGGCGGGTGGCAGCCCCATTCATGTCATTCCATTCCCTTACAGATACAATAATCTGGAGGGAGCAATGGGCCAAGCCCTATATGGCTTTCTCTTCCCGCCGTTCCCAGTCGATATCATATACCTTTTGTGGACGGAAAAAGCCATGAGCCTATCTGCCCTTTGTCGTCTCCCAGGCACACCGATATCTGAGCAGGTCTCATGAATCATGGAGTCTCCACGTGTCTTTGGGGGATGGTCGTATGATTTCCCAGACGGTCAAGTCTTCTCCGGAATCCCTCAAAGGAGACAAGCAAGAGGGGAGAATGATACGGAGAAGAGGGAGGAAAGCTATCAGGCAGATGTAATCATATCATAGCCCTTCCTTTCGCAGTCGTACTTCAATAAATCAGAATATACAGTGACTTCTCTCATGAAGTATGGGTCAACAAAGACGCAACGGGAGTGACACAGACGAAATGTTTGCACGGCGTCTGGAACGTGACCGGGAATGAGTCCACATCATCTTGCATGGGGTGTCTCGCTGCCACTAAATATCTCATGTTGTGCTCCCGACCGATCCTTTCGGGCCTAATACAAAAACACACCGACAGACAAACAGACAGGACACGGACGGACATGGGAATCGCGTCTGCGCCATCCTGACGGCCAGACACGAGTGGGGGGGGGGGGGGGGGGGGGGGGGGGGGGGGGGGGGTCCCGTTGCGTCTTTGTTGACCCATACTTCATGAGAGAAGTCACTGTATATTCTGATCTATTGAAGTACGACTGCGAAAGGAGGGGGGGAATATAGGAAGGGGAATGGGAGGGAGATGGAGCCAGAGTGCAATGAGGTTCCCTCCTACCATGTAGTAGCTATATGGCAGCAGTGATGTCAGCAGTCCGATGTGATCCGCCTCTCACGTGATTGCTCCGAAATGTTCCTCTGAATTCATTTTCGTGTCGGCAATGCATTTCCCTTGGAACATCTTTGCCCTCTGCGTCCTATTCCGAGGTGAGACAGAAAAGCATTTGTTACCTTCGAAAATATATTACCCAGCAGAAACCCTACCCTCGTTTTGGAGGACCGTCCTTTAACTTTGAAACAACTAGAATCCGGATGGCCTTTCTTTGTTTCTGAATTCTTTGTTTCATCTCTTCATCACCAAAGAATCTCTCCTGAATACTTAGCCTAGTACCTGTGTCACGTCCTCCTGAAAGTACACGGAGTATCAGCTTCAAAAGTTTACCGCGCAGCCTACACAAATGGCTAAATTTTTTTGTATCAGGACCCAGAACAGTAGTTACAGTGTTAATCTGAAGTGGAAAATGACTGCCATTTCGAATTTTGGATCGTATGGAAAATTGTCGCTTCTCTACAAATATCGGGTGAGGCAAGAAAACTTGCGTCGCCCTTTGAAAATTTGTGGCGCCTCTGAAACAGCAGCTAACACAACGAAATTTCTTTTATACACACATCTTTGTCTTCTTCGAGTGTTCGAAAAATTTTGCCCCTTCATCTCCAGCCGTTTCAGCGCACGAGTGACTTCACAAAAGCAACCAGAATTTTATTTGTGCACTCGTACCTGAACGCTCACAGAAGGACCTGCCCCACTCAACTCTATGAACCACGACTCTTTCGAGTTTTTTTTTTCTCGAGGAAACCCAGCATCCCAGGATTATAATCTCGAGAAGACTTATTTTGCATGAACGCCACTTCTCGCAGCTTGTGAATCAGCCTCTTAACGATAGCTCTCACATCCCCTTTATCTCTCACCAGGAAATTCTATGAAAATTCTTACCCCACCCCATCCCTTCACAAAGAGGAGCATTTTCTGAAGCAGACGGAAGAACTCTGGCCTTAATGAACCGCTCTCCCGCCGATACGTTTCCTCGCGCAAAAAAAAATCGAGCTGCTTTCGCGTTCTCGTTCATGTGCTAACGCGACTGGAGAAAGATAAATGAGAAATTCAGAACGTTTAAAGGATGCGTAGAAGTCGTAGAAAAAAAAATACTTTGCCGTGCTATCTGCTATATTACGAATTCCAAAGAATCTCAGAGGCCGGCGCGTTTTTTGCTTCACCCGGGATTTATTATTAAAAAAAATTTACCACGAGACATTGTGAAGCTACAATGAAGATACGAAATATTATATTACTCAGCAATTACTATTTGAAGCTTCCTTTACCTGCCGCGGCAAAGACCAGGGATCAGCCGCATGGCTAGCAATGTGACCTGAGGGACTGCAACAAAATTCCAACATTTCCCCTTAAGGAAAAAAAAAACACGACCGTACCGAATTCTGAGACGTGAAATCGATTTTTCTACGATAAAAGAGACTGAAATTCGTCGCTAGCTGTCGCTGGACAGACATTTCGTTGTCGGATGAATATGTCGCGCATTTATTATTATGAAACAGATAAGTCGGAATTAATTATCCTGAGTTAAAAATATACAATCGCCTATGGAAGTGCAAGAAACCAAAAGTGATGAGAAAAAGCAAACACTTTCTCTGAATGCGTTCGATTTGAAAGAAACACCTGGTGACAAAGAAGCATCTGTTTCGCTCGAAAGCCAATTTGGTTTTGAATCAGCGTTTCCTCTTCGGCAGAATGACACTCATTTTGCGGAGAAGTTTAATAGACTTTGGAAAAAAAAAGAGTGCTGGACACGGAATCACAGTTCTCGACAATCGGCTAATCGAGAGAAGTGACTAATTAGGGCGGTCCCAAACCTAAGTTTGCCTGTATGATAATATGTAAAATACATGTATTTTATTAAAATGTATAATAATACCTCACAGGAGATTAAGGATGTGAGAGAGCAGATTAATCGATCGGCACGCTCTATTAGACGCTGGCACCAACATGAGCTCGTAATGAAAATTGATAGACCTAGGTGCTGCGCGGAATCTACATGCATTAAAGTTAATTAATTGACTCATTAATGAGCAGGGCATTCGACCTACGAAGCCAATAACTACTCCGTCGCCGGCAGGTCTTTAGCAGTAAGTACTTTGAAATTACTTTAATTACTTTCAAATATACCAATACGTATTAAATAGTAATATGAATAACAATAAATAATATAATATATTGACGCGGGATGCCACCAGATGCCCAAACATCATGAGTAAATCGATAGAAGAGCAACGTTACAGGATGAAATAAATTTGTAACTCGGTTGAAAGGATTCCCATAATTCTGAGCCGCTTTTCACCTGGCATGCATTTTACAGGAGTCAAATGCAAGGTAATGGAGTGGTTCTTTCATGAATATGCATGATACCTCGGGTTCCGGGAACCTTCATCAGCGAATTTTCATAAGAATTTTCCTACGAAGTTTAAAGGCAACTCGGTTTCACGGTCTCTCGCGGCTTTCCGCGCAATTACATTCGCGGCTTCGATCGCGAATCACAAGGCGGAATTTCCCATGCGCTGCACTCAGATTAATGACTTTCACGTAAATAATGCACCACTTAAGAGTCTCGAAAGGAAATGAGCCCTCGTTCTTTGTTTGAAATCGCAGAGGGAGAAAGGAAAAGGGGGGGGAATGCATCGGAAATTGATCGATGGAGGTGTCATTAATCACACTGGTTGCAATCCACTCCGACAATGTACAAAAATCGGACCGAAAACCGAGAAGGTACGACGAGAGACGGAAATGTAGAAGAAACGCAGCCTGGCACAGATGGGGGGAAGGAAATTGACAACCCATGTCGTGCCATCCCGCCATCACGAGCACGAAAACACGGAAACCTGTTTCTTGACAGAGATAAAAGACACACGTCAGGTTTTCTTCCACGGTCCTCTGGGGGAATCTATGCACTATTGATCTGGAGCCTAAGAGCGGGGGAATTTCATTTCGTATTCCCGGACCGGTTTAGGGAAAATCGTGCCCTTCAATTCCTCCCCCTGACAAGCAATGAAGGCGGAGAAAAAAAAAACAGACTCAGATGTTTCTGCGGTCGATTGAATTCTGAATGGGGAATCGGCGGGAAGGGTGGAGAGGGTTTCCAAAGGGACCTCGTTGAGCTGGTAAAGAAAAAGGGAAAGAGAGGGAATTTCGGACCCAGAAGCGCCGAAAGTCCGAAGTATTTGTGCAATATTGAGGAAGGGACAAGGGTCCCCCCCCTTATGGACACATTCAATTATCCCCTCTTTGCAATGGTGCTCGGGGCACGTGAAATCCAGTTACACTCGCATTCCAAATGTCTTTTCTTTCGGCTTCCGATCCTCTCCCATTCCCTTATGTCTTTTGTTTAAACAATCCTCCCCGCCTTAGGAAGGGCCGGGTGTTCCCAACTGGCATTCCGGTCCAGTTTCCCCGCCGACAACGTTTGGACGAAGGTGCAAAGGTGAAACAGGATTGTGATTATGCTATCGCTAGCATTCCGCTTCATGAACTTGAACCCTAATTTATAATCCATGGCATGTGCTCCTCAATGAGCGTCATGATACAGCGAGAGTCCCCGGGGAAATTTTGTCAACTTCTCCCTTCTTTGCCCTCTCTTGTCTCTCCATATATTTCTAGACCCCTTTTTCGGATAGAACCTCTTTTTTTGTCGACCATCCAGATATGCAAATGAACACCCGCCACCCTTCGTCGAAATCTGAGTGGTATTGACGGGTACAGCCTACCGAGGATTTCACGGGCTTTTATGGGGCTTCTGTAAACGCTGAGCCTGCAACATTGCTTGCCCGGAATGCCTGGAGGAGTGCCCCGTCCCCGAGTAATTATCTACACTTGAGGGGCTTCTCTCACGTTCTCCTAATTGACTCGATCGATCCGAAATTCGTTTGCATTTTATTCACACGAGGGAGCCCAGTGGAGGGATTTTCACGGATCAGCGGGTCTTTGATCCCTGAACTTCTTCCCTGTCTTCCCCACAGGCTCCGGCGTCTTTAGGGGAACTTTCATGGGGGGGGGGGGGGGGGGGGGGGGGGGGGGGAACTAGAAAACCTGACGTGTGTCTTTTATCTCTGTCAAGAAACAGGTTTCCGTGTTTTCGTGCTCGTGATGGCGGGATGGCACGACATGGGTTGTCAATTTCCTTCCCCCCATCTGTGCCAGGCTGCGTTTGCATTACACGTTTGTGCTCTTTCTCGTGTAAGCTCCATCCCAGCCCACGACGGGGATACGTCGTGATAGGACTACATAGAGGCAACTCCTTTTGCTCCTTCCTGCGGTTTGTCATGCGATGGACATTCCTCTTCCTCTAGTAGGCAGTGATTAAAAGCTGCGGTCCGGATCTCGATCCTCACGCCATTCCCTCATAGATAAGCCAAGATAGAGGAGAAGAAAGTATTTACACGAGATCTTTCTTGTCACGCCTTCTTTGCTTCCTTTCGCGGAAAGATTCCCCGAAAATAAACCCCGGGGAATGGAGTTTCTCTCGAACCATTGGGAATGATTTGCGTGACAATCGCTTGTATAATTGCTCAGTTTGATGTCTCTTCCGCATGCAAGCAGCTCCGAACGTGCATAGCACGTTGCGGACTCGGTTCTTCCCGAGTGCACCGATGAGCAGGTGCAAGGGTTCATTAATGGAATGGCGATTTCATGTTATGCTTTAATAAGATTACTGCGCCTCGTTGTTCATCAGGGCTCTTTCGAGGTAATCAAAAGGCAAAAAAAGAAAATAGTCGTTTATGTTCCGTAGGGCTTTGGGCCATCTGGGCTCGTTCGGGGAAATGGGAGCTTTCCCGGCGGCGGGAAAAAATATCCTAAGTGGATTACGGCTGGCGTCGGAAAGAAGATGGAACCTGTTGCATTAGGAAGTCGATTAGGGTGATGAGGGCTTGGTTTCTCTAATCAGTCGGGCTCCGATACGGCGATAATGGAATGCAGCTAGCCTTCGTCGTTAACCAGGATCCTCTTGGGCATTCGTCTCGAGAGGGAAAGAAAAAAATTCCTCTCGTCGAATTGGAGATAAATAAGTGCCTCATTGATCGCGGGTAAGGCGGAAAAGAAGTATTAGAGATGGAGGAAAAGGCATTCTTGCGACTTGGAAGCGACAGAATACGTGTTGCATCGATCATGTGGCCATCGAATCGCTTCCCGCCTGATAGCATCGAAGAATGATATAATGACTGAGCATCTGATTGGCACTTCGTCATTGCTTTCCCGTAATTCCTGCACCTGCTGCTGTATAAAGGACTGAATAAAGGAATGTAGTAACGAGGTCTGACGCACGAGACGAGGCAGCTAGCATGTAATCGATGCGACGAAGATAAAAATGCACGAGGGCAGAGCGTAGTCGTTCTGATGGACATCGCTTGGGACGGTATGGAGAAAATGGGGAAGGCACACGAGAGGGATTACAGAGACTGATGACACTCATTCCCTTCCTATCCTTCTATTCCACGCCGAGCTTCGAGGAGGAACCCCATCAGTGGGTTCATGCGAGTTCTGGGATGACTCCGAGATGCTCCCTTTCACGAGTCCGTGGGGGATCGGGGAATAACCGACTCGATCGATGCACCGACACCCTTCATCGAGTTCCGAGCCGACGCATTTTTAACGAGGAGCATGTGTGACTCACACAGCCGCGGAACAGTTGGGCAAATGGGCCTCTGGGGTTCCAATAGACGAAGGAATCCCCTCTCTCCTTTTTTCCCCTCGCTTGATCCTCGAAAACTGGCACCGACAGGGGCTTCTATGCAATGAGCTTATCTAAATTGGGAGGGGGTAGAAAGAGCTGGTAGAATTGATCCACTTCCGATAAGTCGTGTGTTGAATTTCTGCACTGAGAAGAACGAGAGATGGGGGCTCCTTTTTCTCCCCTTTCTATGAATAGTTACTGTATGGAGATTTAGCTGCACCAATATTCGGGCTCCAAGAAATATCCTTGTATTGGATTTTGTTTGCGAAGTTCCCCGAAATGAAACTCGAGCCTGCTGGAAGCCAAAAACATGTGGCCCGCCTGACGTTAGGGATTAGTCGACGGGAGATTAGGAATCCCCGGCAATGTGGACTCGTGTGTCGCATTCGTAGATATCTTTCGGTCAATCGCGCTAATTCTATTATGCTATGCCTGGCCTGCAGAAAGGGATGAGACTTATCATGGAGTTTCATCACATGTGCCCAGAGCCCCCATTTTCCATCCGTCAGGGCCAGCCCCACCGGGAATTCATAATACGCTCGTCCTGGCGACGACGTCGACTCGTACGTGATGGGATAATTCAGTTTTCCTCTGGAAGAGACAGCGAGAGCAGCGGGAGGGTTTTCAGTCTCCGAAAAATGGAACCGGGGAGATCTTGGCCCTCTTGAAACCTCTTTGAAAGCAATCCCTTTCCCGCTGTCTTCTTCCCCCTTTTTCCACGGAGTGGTCGATCATTTCGGATGATGAGATGTCACCTCCCTTTCTCCAAGAGATGAGAAGAGGGGGAAAAAAAATCGAGTGAGTTTCGTCGCCTCGTCGCCCTTCGTTGTCGAAAGGGGCGAAAGCATTATCCCAGGAATTTCCCCCGGCGTTTTCCATCAGATTACTTGCGCTTGTATTATTTTTGTCACAGACTCCCTCAAAGAAGCTGGAAATGCGACAGCTGGAATCAGTGATCAGCCCCCGGGTTGATGGAGTGAAAATGAGCTTCGACGTAATCTAGGGAATATGATACTATAAGCCAGAGCGGTTAGCTTGTGAGCAAGCCGGGGATGCCAACTGAATCTCTAATGAAGACCCTCTAATGAACCAAGCCCTTCAATCACGCGTCGTCACATGGAGAGAGAGAGAGAGAACTCTATCTATCGTCCTTTATATCTGCCCCCGCTGAGTCGTGCTTTCACATGGAAATGTTCTCAGAGAGGAAATTATTCACTCTATACATCCTTCCTATGGCATATACTTCTGTCCTCATGCATGGCTCTCCCGGTTTGAAAGGATTCGGCGGATCATGCTTTCAGACTCTTCAATTCCTCGCCTCAATTCCTTCCAGGCATTCCAGGATGCATAATGATAACCCGGAAAATGTTCGTGTAAGAGCCACTTTTCTATATCCTGGAACGCAACCCAAATCAGATGAGAGTTCCCAGGGGAGCCTGGGTAAACGGATCTTCCTCGGTCGGACGTTTAGAGCAGTGGGAAAGTGCCCATTGGTCATTGGATGGGGCATGGTATGGGGCATGATTCGTGGGCAGGGCTCGTAAAAATGGAATGAGAGACACGAAGAGATGTCTACCCCTCCTGGATAATAACTGATAATCAGGATCGTAAAACCTCATGGGACCCGGGGAAATCTACCTCCCCCTTCATTTCAGGAACCACAAAAACACGAGCCCCATGGTAAATATTGCTGTCCGGGACGATGTGCTGCATACATGGCATGCATACATGACATCGTCTGGGGATTCTTGCTCCCACAGCCATCTACCTGTTTTCGTGCAGTTACCCTACCTTATATTCCAGGTATGGGAACATTTTTTTCTTCCGTGGTAGATATGGTCGATATGAGAATCTCTCGATAAACAGAGCTTTCCCTCTTTTTTTTTATCAATTTCACCCAGATCCGGGAGAAAAAAAAAATTTGTGGGCGAGCCCTTACTATGACTTGGGATTATTTCTCTCGCGAGACTAAGAAGATCTCCGCGAAAGTGGGGATACTTGTAATTGGATCAGATGAGATCTTCTCACTGCAAAACATTTGACCTGGATGGGCAGACGGCTCCAACGAACCCCATCCCCCAACGACAATTTCCAAGAGCCGACCCAAAAGCAAAAACCATCATGAGAACGGGACTTCCGTCCGTGTCAGCTGCTCCGCCGGACGCAATGAGATCGTATCGCAGGAACGCATTCCCCATTACAATTTGACCGTGCTCACACGGTGAATGTTTCATGACCCATCACGTCTGGATGTGGTAAACATCGCCACGTAGTTCCATCCACTTTTCCCGCTCTATGCCGCTGCCGACTAATTGACGCTTGCATGGGAAAGCGAGGAGTTCCCCCTCCCTCTTTAGGAATTCCCTCTCCCTTATGATGGATAGGTCAGTTAGTCTATTAGTCTTATAGATTCGGGCAGGGTGCCACAGAACACAGCATCAATTTGATGAATCGCTCCCTTCAACTCCCTTCGATTTCGAGAGACACCGCCGAGTTTTTCGACGACATCTCGAGCGGTCGCCCCTTTCCGTGCCACTTCGTCGCCCCGTCCAAAAAAAAAAAAAGATTTTCCACGCAATAAAGGGTGAGAGCGAGGGGTGGATCCCGTCTTCAATATTTCAGGCTCGGAAGTCTTTGGTCGGGAGTTCATTTCTTCCGGGGGGCGGGAGGAAATGAGGAAACTTCCGCGTGGAATAACTCCGCTTTTCCTCACAAAGATTCCCATCACCCATATCTTTACAATGCTTTTCCCCCTTATAGACCTACCTAGTGAGACGGAATGCATCTCTCTCTCTCTCTCTTCAGAGAGAGACTAATGGCTAATGGTGTTCCATTACCGATCCTGGAAAAAATTTTCAGAATTTTGTGCGGGATACCGGAAGAAAGTTGGTAATGAGATTCATTAGATTTCCTCAGTGTAATGAGGGTGATTCATAAACAAGCATGTCGCCTCTCAGAGAAGCGACAAAAAAAAAAAACCCAAAAAAAGCGCTCTCCTCTCTGCACGGTACAAATGAGGCTATTATCCAACTCCCGGCGTTGGCATAACGATCTCTCTTTTGTCCTCCCAGGGATTTCCACGATTCGGGTGCAGGGCACAGTGCCGACTCATCTCATCAAGGGAGAAAATGCAGAGCTGATTTGCGACTACATCCTGGAGAGAGGAGTGGATCTCTACTCGGTGAAATGGTACAAAGACGAAGAGGAATTCTTCCGATATGAGCCATGGGCCAATCCTTCCACCAAGAATTTCCCCCGGGAAGGAGTAAAAGTTGACGTTAGTTTATCGCCTTTCTCCATTGACTTTTTTTTCCTTCTTCTTAAATTAGCCCTCTTTTTTAATTTATGGTACTTTTAAGCTAATCTCATGCATATCAGCACTTCTGAAACTGGGTCGCGACTCCCAAGTGGGTCAGAAAAGGGGTCAAAGGGATTTCACGAATCTGGGTCAAGCGAATTTCTTTCCTTTCGTTGCCCTCACCGGACCGATTCAACTTCTTTCACCATCTCAATAATTTATCGAGGCAATTTTTACCTTTTTTTTTTAAGAAACTCCACTTGAGGAATAAAACATCAAGGACATCAATGGTTTTCATGGCTGCATTCGGAAAGCTATTAATGTTTGTGAATCTGAACGTGGCCTTGACTTTGTTCTTTGTCGATGTCAAAAGGCCTTGGAATGACTCTTTCTACGTTTTCTGGGAAAGAAGCATCATTTTTGCATATGTTCATGCATTGAGAAATTTGCGGAAAATATTTAAATCGTCATGGATGAAAAGAGTTCTGTTTTTCAGTGAAATTCACTCTGCAGGATTTCCTGGTACGGTCTGAATATTAAGCTGCACCGCTGGATGAAAAGTATATTTGCAGAGATTTAAATGCTTTCCTTTCCCTCTTTTCTCATGAAAGAGAATTCTTAACCCACCAACTCGTTAGAAATGGCCACGTTCTCGATTCCTGTGCATTATCAGACCCAACAACTCTCGCAAACCCTCACCTACATGATAATAAGCTGCGTTTGCTTACGTGCGTGCCCGCAATATATAGTACTTAAGCCCCTGAGTGCGTCTAATCTGCATGCTACGGGAAGGAACTCGATTAGGCTCTATTGAAAAGCATAGGTCTAAAGGGTTACCACTTTTTATTTTCAAATAATTATGAAACAATCGTGTCCAAGTATTTTTTTTATTTTAAAATTATGATGATGAATGAATTTCTTCCTCTTTGATCCCGATTCCAGTTGTCCAAGTCAGACTCGAAGAAAGTGTTTTTGACGGACGTGGACCTCACCTCATCGGGTTCCTACAAGTGCGAAGTATCCGCCGAGGCGCCTTCATTCGATACGGCCAAGTTCGTCTCCGACTTGGCCGTCGTCGGTTAGTTCTTTCCTGTCTCATCGCATCCTCGCTTGCCTCGTGCCTGCCCGGTCGAGAGGAAAGGGCTATTTTCCCTTCATGAAACTGAAGGATAAAAAAGGAAATTAGGCAGCGGAGTCTGGGTGATTCGTTTCACTCGCCGGGATGAGCCAGAGGAAAGAAAATGGAATAGGGCAAGACGGGACGGAAACAAAAAACGAAAAACCGTGGTTGAAGAGGACGTGGGAAGACGTTGTTAGCAGCTGATGAAATGCCGGTTCGCGTGACAACGCGAGGGTGAAGTACTTTTGCATTCTCTCACCTGTCAGCCCATTCTGCGCGATTCGCATGAAGGGATCCCGTCCACGCCCTTCTTTTCGTGACGGCTCTTTCGAGTACTAGCATTAGTTCACGACACGAACGTCCTCCCACACCCATCTGTCTGCATCGTGCCGCACATCTTTGCCGGGTTGGGGGGAATTCTCAAGGTCTTAGAAGTTAAGAACAGGCTTAGTGTTTCTTCCGTTTCCTCGTCGTACCAGGAAGCAAGAAGCTTATGCAAACAAGTGCGAGCGTTTGACCTTTGATGTGTTTCTTCTCCATCAGCCATTCCCAAGGAAAAGCCTCGGATAAGCGGAGGGAAGCAAACATACAAGCCTGGAGATTCGGTCGGAGTGAACTGCTCCGCGGGTCCCTCGAAACCAGCCGCTGCCCTCATGTGGTACATCAACGACGAGCAGGTGAGCCGCTCCGGTCCGTATCCATCGCGATCCTCTCGCCCCCGTCATCACCCGAAATTAACATGAAATCTCCATCACGGAAGGCCGACCCGGACTACTTGGAGGAATATCCCCCTTACGAGACGAGGGACGGCCTGGAAATGTCCTTCCTGGGCCTGAGTTTCACCGCAAGGGAGAATCATTTCCCCGCCCCAGAACACGTGCTGAAGCTCAAGTGCACGGCGACGGTGACGACCGCGTATTTCATGACGCACTCGAAGGACTTCCAAGGTCATCCTTCGCCGACTCAGACCAGGGAACCCGTCTCCGTCATGTCCAGTCTCGGTCCGTTCCCATCGCTTTTCGTTCTTTGCTTTCTCCTCGTCGGAAGGGGAGACGATTTCGTCCCGTTCCGGCCGCGTTCCCCGTTTCGATCAATCGAGCAGCGAGATAATCTGATAATGGGGAGAGGAGCTCTTCGGCACCTTCCGTGCCTGTCCTCTCCTTTATCTCCTTTTTTTTCTCCCCTCCATCTTCCTAATGCAAAAGCCCCCCCCCCTCGAGCCCGATTCTGTCAGATATCCCGTGCTTCGCAAACGATGATGGTTTTTGCGAGTGAGACGTCAAGACTTCCTCGAATCTGTGACGGATGAAAGAGCGAATAAAAACGAATGGAAGGATTGATGGATTGATGAGGGGGGGGGGGGCGGTGGGGAGAACAGGACAAAAGAGATAGGTTGACACAAGCCAGGAAGAGGAAGAGAGGGAGGAAGGCAATAGAGATGGATGGGTCTCCATAGACTCCGTTCCAATGTTTCTTCGTGAGCACGTGGTCCGCCTAATAATCCCATTAACTGGGGTGCATTACCGGTTGGATGCGAATGCAATCAAGTATGACCACATCGTTCGACCGGGGAATGCGAGGTCCACATATAATAACGTACTCCCTTCCACACTGAGTTTTTTTTATTGCCATTCAGTCGAGGGGCTAATGGGCTATGATCACGATAAGGAGGAGCTTTGGCATGCATTCAAGGCACGACAATTAAAATAATGACGTTCGACGCGAATATCCCATTAGAACGGCTGGGGGTTCTGCGGGTTTGCATGTTCTTCGGATCGGATTCCTCGGGGAATGGGAGGGGGAGAGAAAGAAAAAGTCCGTTTGGAGTCGAGATGGATTCGCTGTCTCGGCGTCAATTCGGTTTTCCGATATCGACAGAAGAGAAGTAGAGACGTAAAAAGGTCCTGACAGACGCCATAATGGGGGAAGTTGGGTTTTCTCCGACTGACTGGTGAGAGGGGCATCAATCACGTCCGAAGAAGGCAATTACTTTTCCTTCGGACTGACCAACCTTGTTAGAAAGAGCCCCCAGATCAACCAAATTGGCTCGCCCTGATCTCATGTGTGACAAATTGCCCCCCCCCCCTGCCCCCCATCTCTTTGCGCATTTCCTGCTTCATTAGTAACGCCGAATCAGACTCGAAAATAGACGCGGAAAGAAGAGATGGCACGTGATGACTCTCGAGAAGGGCTTCACTCGAAAGCCTCTTTCCAAAAATAGCTACAAACGTTTGCCATTTGCAATGCTCTTGCAGCAAATTGAATTCATTATTCCTTGTCTGAAAGAGGCTATAGCCTACTGCGTCACGGGGTTCTTGCACTCCAAATTCACTCAATCCTTGTCTAATTTAGGCTCCACAGATTTAGCCATCTAATCCGGTCGAAACGTTTCGAACTCCATTGCTCAAAGCGCGATTTCGGATATCGATTTCCCAGCGCACGAGGCTCAAAACGATTCGACTGGACTTGCATTCGATTAAACTGGACTGATTTGACACCCTTTGCCTCGTTTCCAGTCGTGTTACATAATCATTCATTAGACTTTCATTTTCATTTTTAAAAAATCTCATACTTGTTGCAGGTGGAAGTGGGAGCTGGTCACTGTCGCTGACGAGCCGACTGAGATTGCTCATGTTGGCCGTGTCCTTCATCTTGGGCAGCATCACTTCGTGAAACACCTTACCTCTATTTCCCTTCCCCCCTTTTCCATGACATCATGTGATAATTGTGCGTGATCCGCATTCCCCTCGATGGATTCCGTGCAATACCTGCCTCGTACGATCTAGTCGCCGGATCTGGTCCCGATCAGGACTGAAAAGTCGGAGTGAATGCGTCCGGAAAGGACGGGAAAAATTTTTTTTTCGTCGGTGAGGCTTTTTTTTTTCTACGACGAGAAGAGGCGTGAGGTTCTCTTCCCATTCGTATCCTGTGTTAATCTCCATCATATCAGTTGATTTCGTCGCATTCGAAGTCGTCGTCTCCTTTTAACTCTAGTCCGAATGCACTGAGTCCTTTTCTCTTGCTTGCTCGCTGTTGGCCATTTCACGATGGGAATAAAAGAATTACTACAAACATAGATTCTCTCATAAAAGAAAATAATCTGCCGAAGTGGCTTCGCGCCACTCGTCTTCGCTCGCCACTCGTCTTCGCTCGCCACTCGTCTTCGCTCGCCACTCGTCTTCGCTCGCCACTCGTCTTCGCTCGCCACTCGTCTTCGCTCGCCACTCGTCTTCACTCGCCACTTGT
>CAJPEV010001258.1:0-61249 GCA_905338385.1 Darwinula stevensoni | reverse complement strand
CCCTGCTCTATCCGAAGATGGATCTTGAACAATTCGGCCCTAGACTGCCCGCGGGTCTTGTCAGGGAGGGAGGGGGCGATCAGGCCGGGCCACAGCCTATGCAGGGCTCAAACCCCAGGTTCCTCCATTAGCGAAAACGACTGCTGCTTAATCCACAAAAATTTGGAATTCTTTTTGTACTCCCTGGAATAAAACAAAGGACTAAAGAGCTGCATTGTTTCCTCAATAGTGGAAAGTCATAAAATGGTTGGCAGCACTGCTAAAATTTACGTGTTTACAAAAACGTGCGCATTTGCTTACTTATTTACGCGTTCTTTGGGGTGACTAAATCCTTCATACACTATGCAACAAAAACTAAAAATAAATATGCGAAATGGAGCGAAATGTTAATACAGCGCCTGGACCCCGATAAAGCCGAAAGCCAGGCAACGATGGCACCTATGCAAGGAATGTCGTGTTCCGATAGCTTCTGCATTGAAAATACTGTACTAATTTTTGAAAGACAATTTCTAAGATTTGTATCCTAACAATTCTAAGATGTTTCGTATTATTCAATGAAATTCAAGAAACAAAAATTTCTTTTGCTACTGTTCTATGGTGGAGTTCAAAACATTTTCCTTGAGACAATATACCTTCAGGATAATAAGTACTTGCGGTAAAATCTAGAAATTGCTACATTTTAATTTCGCGCAATTTGCGCGGGGGCTCTGCTTACATTCATAATGCTCTAAAACAAAAAAGGATTAGCATTTGGGAAAACGGGAGAATAGTTTAGGTAAACGGTCTCCTGAAGCCTATTTTCAATCTCAAACATGGACCCACATAAGGATCGTCTGAATTACAGGATTCATGCCGACTACAAGCTCTTAAGGTTACGGTCCACGGGCCGCTACTTCGTCAAACATCCATCTAGAGGTACGCGATTAGAAGAAGAATTTTCGTTGCCAACAGAGGAGGCTAGCAGAAGGAAAACGACAGACAGACACACTTGCAAGAGCTGTCTCCAGCCCAAATCCGTGGTAGCGCCCTGTCTATGTTGTTCGGGTCTTCATCCGCATGCGTCCTTCATCTGCCAGCGACGCGGACGATTCAAAGCAACTACGACTCGTTGGAGTCTTTCTTCTTCCAAGCCTCTTTTCTTCAATGATGACATTTCTAAACCAGAACAACGTACGTACTTGCAGATTCTCCGCCAGCAGTAAACTTAAAAGTATTTGAGCTTTTAGGCGATTTTTTGCAATACCTAACTTTTTTAGTTTTTACCCCTACAGGGGCAGATTTCCTGACAAGCTGCGAGAGAAGCCCGAAAAATTATCGGGCATACCACTGAAAGGGATAATGTACAGAGTGAGGCAAAATTACATAGTAAATTAAAGGATTTGTATTTTTCTGATTTCAGGATAGAATAAGAAAATCTATTATAAGAAGTTTGGGTTCATTAAAAATTTACTAAGTAATTATGTCTCACCCTGTACATGGTCCATTTCCAACCAGATGAGCTCCATATCTGGTTGGAAATGCAGAAGTGCTTGAGAGGAAAAAAGACGGCAGCAGGTTCTTCCTGCCTCCATTCACACGTCTATCGTTGCTGTAGACCCGGGCATATCGCTGGGTTGGAAAGCATGAGACTGCGTGGAATGCAATCTCAAAGTAGCTCACCCCTTGGAAAGACCATGCAGGTTTCTGAAGCGTGTGAAGCAAGCAAAGGGCGTTACACTTGATATGTTCGTAAGCCATCATGCGACGGAAATGATCGCGTCGTTGAAAAGTGTTGTACAGTCACATTTCGAATCGATAAGTTTGATCCGAAATCCCCCCTCTCCCCTGCCATTTTTCAGGGAGTTCCGTTCCAAAGTATGCAAATGAGAATTACCGTAAAAATTTGGAACACTCAGGTATCAGAGCCCTCCCATTCCCCTTCAGTGATTTCTGTCTCAGAGCATTCCTAATACAACGTTCGCATTTCAAATAGCCAGGCTTTGAATCGACAATATTGCATTCCGTCATGAGGGAACCTGCATACAAATTTTCTGCGAGCCTCTATTATTCAAGTGAAACTCGTCGTTTCGAAAGCCCAAGCATCAAAGACTATGGAATGATTTTGAGCTATGCGTGGTATGCGGATCGGCTCGACTGAACCGACCCTACCCTCGACTCGGGTGTGTAGCAAGGTTGCCAATCAATTTCCCGGTCTGGTGGGAACGAAAAAGCAGAAACCTCGAGTTCTGAAGCGTAGAAGCTTAAGTGGGCTGTGCGTCGGCACAAGCGGCACGACGCGATCCACGGGTCGGGCCTGAAAAGGTCGGTCGTCCATCGAGATCAAATCGAGCCGATCGGGTCTGGGTTGGAAAAATGGACCCGTCCTGGCCTCGGTGGATAGGCAGATGAACGTCAGCTGCTAATACTGCAATACGTTATTGTAATATGCATAGCGCTACGTTCGCATTTCGCATCAATCTCCTGACGTGTCTATGCAGAGTGATGTGGCATTGTTACTGGTTGGAATACTTCTATTCCGTTGAATTCATTCATTCATTAATTCAGGATATTACCATACAATGGAAATCAAAATGTCTCAATTCTAGGGAAAGAGAATGTCCGGTTGTGACATTTTTGTTAACGTCATAAAAGCTTGTACGTGGGGACTGTCGTCTGCTGGAATGTAGTTGTTTTATCGAACTTTCACACTATCGACCGGTTTCGTTCGATAATTGCTATCAATCAAGATTGCTATATTTCCATATCAAATCATGGTTACCTCGATTTAACGCTTATTCCCACGTCGGAATCGTCCATCACATGCGTGTCATCGAGATTAACGTGACCTGGCGATTCCCATCGTGGGAAGAAGCCAGGAAGATGAGCAAGGCTAGAACGTTGACTGGGAGTAATTGTCGTGTCCAGATGGCGGTGGGGCGGCTGACCCACCTGTCCTTAAGAATGGGTGGGTGATGGAGGGTCCACAATATGTTCCAGTTAAAGAGCTGAGTGCTTAATTTTTTACTTTGGTACTTCGATGCTGGAATGATGAAACAGGACGAGAATGAACATGGAAGCAATAAATGTCATACTCCGTTCATCATGGCTTCATCAGAGCAGTGGTGTAGATGGGGAGAGGACGATGGCTGGTTAGGATCTTCCCGACAACCAGTTACTAATCCAATTTCTTATCCTAGCCTGCATCCCGTGCACCTCCAATTGAACCCTGAACCACTTGTTCTTGTTCAGAGTGAGAAGTTCTTAATAACTTCTTATCACTCTGAAAATCCTCATGGAGGTACTGGCATTGTTTTAGCCCGTTGTTCATGACAAAGATGGAGCTTTGATGCTTCCTTTTCCTCTTCACAGCTCGAATCCACGCCGTCTGTCTTTCTTTTGCAAGTTCCTATGAAAGGAAACTATTCAGTCTTAAGAGCCGTTCACATTGGACTACTTCGCCGAAGGTGCGGCGCAGGCCTGTCTGAGCGCGCCCATAGAAAAGAATGAAACGAATTCTACTCCGAAGTATCGTCGCAGCTGCGGCGCACCGACGCAAGGAGTTCGGAGTCAAAACTTTTCTTACGGATAGCCAATGAGGAGTTGATGACGTCCTTACGGAAAGCCAATAGGAACGCCGGTTGATGTGCGGCCAGCACGAGCTCTGAAAACCGGAAACAGCCTAGCCTTAATGATTGACTCTAGGTTTCTGTACGTCACTTAAGGTCTCAAAAATGCCCTTCTCACAAGAATCATTATCGTTATTTCAATACCAAGTCTACAACCAGTTTGTGAGATAGGCGTAGTCCACCTAATCTTTGTCAAGCCAAGCAGGATACACAAAAACCTGTTGAGATCGGTCTACGTTAAAAGGAACGGAAGAAGGTAATACTTGGCGAAAGAGTAACACAGCGTTTGCCTAGGGTTGACATAAGATCTTAAATTCAACCTACACCCAACATTAAGTTGTGCCGACTAAGATAATAAGACCGTTAGGTTGGACGTACACTGTTTTCGGATTGAATTCGTACCTTTCCCTGTAGTGGAGATTAAGGTAAGGTATTAAGGTACGCGTAAGATAAGAGACAGGAAAAACCCTCGTCCCATGCTAAGTTAATGGCAGAATAAGTTGCTTCACGGGGCAATGTGTCACGACTAAACCAGCTATTGTATTACAAGTTTCTTACTTGGAAAATAATCTGGAAAGACTGGGTCATGTTTTGTTAGGAAATTTGTTTTGGATTGAATGGGCTTTTCCAGGAATAATAGTGAATTATTATTCTCACACAAATGACAAATTTTATGGCTTTTTAGTAGGACTGCACCGATGGCCACATTTGGCCGCTGGGCCGATTTTTTCCTCATAACCATCAGCACATACCTTCCAAAAGCATAACGTAAATGGAGCTGCAATAATTCCCCTTCTTTACCGCTACTTTCCTCTGCCGGTTTTTATAATCCGGCTGGAATATGATCCGATCGATATTTTTGTCTGGGAGAGGCTGGCAGGAGTGGCTTTCAGTGGGACAGGAGAGCCGACGCACAGCTGCGTTCACATCTTCACAGTCTTTTTTTCATTTTACCCGTCCTTTGGACACCGGCACCGGCACCGGCGTCAAAGGCCAATGGCGCCGATAGTGCAAAACCGGCGGCCGATACATTGGTAAAGCCCTACTTTTTATGTTCATTTCGCTTCATAAAGAGATCATGGAAAATGTAAGAAAAAAAAAACAGTTAAGTCTCTCAGCTACTTCTCCAAAGATCATCTCCATACATGAAGGCATGTGGACGTGAAACTCTGGACAATATTCGCAAAACTCTCGTTTTCGAGGCCATTTGGCGTACTATACTTGAAATTTTTATTTTAAGGAGAACATTATTTTCATCTATGCACAAGAGTTGTACACCATTAAATCAGGCTGCAAGAGGGCGGAAATAGGACGAAAGCGCGATACCTTGCCTTCGGTGTCATAGCCGCCAATATACTTATTGCGGTTTGAACAGAATAAACACATTTGATGCGTCTTGGCATCGGGAAGGAAATTGTCTGTGTCATGTACTCGAATGGGTTTTTCTATCCATTTGCGACCCCTTTCACTCCTTTTTTATCCTCGCCATCGGGCATGAACCCAGCCCCCTTACCTTGGGCCGGAGGACTACTTTCTCCGGCCAGCTTTACCCTTAAGTAGGGGAGGTCCTCCGACATTCAGGATTGGCAGAGCATTCTCCGGGCCTTCCCGAGGCATTCATGGACCTTCCACTCCTCGGCAGTGCAACTCTCTTCTGCCATTTCTTCCACTCCTCGGCAGTGCAACTCTCTCCTGCCATTTTCTTCCACTCCTCGGCAGTGATTTCGAGTGTCTCTCGTCACTTCTTGCGAGCCTCAGGACCCCATGCTACTACCACTTCATCCACATCCTGGTGACCTCCGTTCGGAGGATATTCTGTTCCAGAAATACTAAACCTTGTGCAAATGGTAACAAGTGTATTTCCTTTCCCTACCATGCAAATACTGTTCACGTGAGGCTTGGCGCTGAACCTACGCCGACGTCAGCCTGCTACAATAGCGGCAAACGAATAACGCTACCCATCTCTCGACAGCACCACAAAAGCCTACCACGTGACACAGGTATACTAAGTTTAAAACATGCGTTGGAAGGATACGAATTTTTAGTTTATCAGTTTAATTGCCCAATTGAATTTCATTTCTCTATCTAATTTTATTTTCATGCTTGTCTCTATCTGAAAAAAAAACTTTAAAAATGACCATTTCTTCTCGTTTCAATTTGCATGCTGATTATAAGTACAGCTTTAAAAAAAAGTATCCCATCCGTACTAGTTCAAGGCCTGTATTTGACAACAATAATCAGGAACAAGGTACAATACATGGCTCGTCTATGGATGAGATAGGGAACCCAGTGCACAAGCAGCATTATGCTGAGCTGATTCTGATGTTTGTGACACGTCACAGGTTTGGTGTTACTTTCAGTTTCACTCTTAGGAGGTTTTGTTTCATAAGAATTTAGGAAATGAAAGAAGGGACCAATCCCTGTGACAAGGGGAGTGTTTTGCAGTGGCGCAACCAGCCCTAAAGTTTTTTTTTTGGGGGGGGTTCGAAGTTCGCATGACCTGTCTTTCAAATGTCTCCATATGCAAGATGTTATCAAATCATCAGGAGAGATATGCTCGACAAAAACGCGAAACGGCGAGAACACGCGAACGAAGAAAATGAAACGAAGAAAAATGTTATGAAATGGTGGAAACGAATTTGAACACTAAATGATGAAAGTACATTCGATATCTGAAAAAGCTTAAAATTAGTTAAATTAAACTCGGAATTCAGCCTAAATATCAGTGAGCAGATGTGCAACTAGGTACATTAACCTGTACGATTCACGCCTTTTATTTGAATTGTCTTCCTTCCGTTTCCAGAAAAAAATTTAGTAGCGGCTCGTGTGACGTTTCCTTGACTTTACTAAAGTGAGTTGCTACATGTAATTGGCGTGACCTTCACGTTTAACCGCCTATCTTTGTGCCTTTCCAACCTCGCACTCTGGTCGTGTGCTCATATCTTTCTGCGTCCCTCACCCTCGGGGGAGAGGGGAATGAAGAAGTAGAGAGATACCATCATGAGCAGGGGTTTGGGCGGTGCGCTTCGGAATGTCGAAAGAAGAAATGTCGACAAGAAACTAGTCGACGGCAAAAATGTCGATGGAGAGAATGTAGAAATACAGCAATGTCGAGAGGAGAAAAGGCAGATGGAGTAAATGTTGAATGGGACTTTTAATGCACTCTTTAGGCGGAGCACTTTTCGGTCAAAATTTCCAATAGATTTCAGGAAAACAATCGTTTAAAATAATGATTGTAAAGTTTGACCATCATTGCAGTTGGAAATTCAATATTTCACATTGTACGCAATCGCACTCAAGAAGTTATTGGCGTCTCTGTTTCGATATTCCAGGGTAACAGACCGTATCCGCTGATGGGTTTCTTCCACCTTCCTTTTCTTTTTCTGGGGAATCCCAGTTTCCAATTTTCCTATTTCCCGACCTGTGTATTCTCCACCTGGAGTTCTTGGATCATTAGGAAGATATTAGGATGGGTTTTCAAACAATACTAGAAAATCGTCGATGCCACATCTCTATGGAAAGGGACCTCATGACTTTCCAGTTATATACACAGTGAAGTTCGAATGGCTCCACCAGTCCCTTCGTCGCCCCTTTCGAGGAGCATATCGTTCAACTAAGTCAAGTTTGCACACTCCCATGGAGGGATCAATCTAGAAATCACATCTTTCGACATTCGACGCGAGTCGACATTTCCTCTTCTACGATGTTTTAGAATTCTGGTTCCATTCCATTCGACATTAAGCAGAAGCGACATTTCATGACATCTACATTCTTGCCCTTCGACATTACTATCTTTCTGCATTTCCTCATTCGACATTCCGACGTGCGTCCGGGTTTGGGGTTCAGACCCCTCGATCCCCCCCCCCCCCCCCCCCCCCCCCCCCCCCCCCTCTGCAACCCTGCTGCTGCTCTCCGTATCTGGGCGTAGCGCGCGATTAGCCCATATAGATTTTAATAATAGGCTTACGAACTTACGAATGAAGTACGCTTTCCCTAGGTAAGCAGTGGGCTTGGAAATGCGCCCCTGGTGTTAGGAGAAGCGGACGTTTCGGTGTCAGGCGTATAGTACAGGCAAACTCCTTCTGCAGCCCCTGTTGTCGGATTTCTGTTTTGAAAATTGGGAAAGATTGCAATTGATTGGCAAAATTTTTTTCGGAAATGTGAAATGAGTCATGATGGAATTACCCAAATAAATTGTGGAAATCGTTGCACGGTCACATCGCTGAAAAATCCAGCAGAAACTGGAGTCGAAAATGGAAATTTCGAATTTCTTATCGTCGTAGTGAATCATGTCGAACAGAACATATTTAAGTCACGGGGGATAATAGCACGCAGGTATCACGTAACGAGTTATTCTAGTCTTGCCTAAAAAAATGTTTGCATTTATTTTACTTCGGAGGAATCCACGAACGAGAGGTGAACGAAGCACCCGAATAGCTCGCTTAACTAAAGGCCAATTGCACGGATACTGTAAATCGTGCGACAATGCTCGACATATTTGGTTGCCATGTTTGCAATGATCTCAATCTGTGAGCACCATCGGTTCATCCTTGGCTATATGGCTGTGCTGGACAAAGAGGTCAATGGTTATTATTCTAATAAAAAATAAATCAAATGTTAAAGATGCGGGTCATCTGGCAACCGTTCTACCCGGACATAAGGATCAGGACCATCAGTGGCGTAGAAAGTGGAAGGCCATCAAATCTGGTCTTCAGGCATTCGCCACACCCACCTGAGGAGAAGTAAGAGACATTTTAGCCCCCCTCCGTTCCCTTTAGCCCCTCCATTGGCAAAATCCTGGCCACACCGCTGAGGTCCGTCAGGACGAATCCGGAGCCAATCCTCGCTGTTCAACGTGCATCTCACAGGTCCGTTAAATGCGCAATACACCCAGATAACACGTTGGCCCAATGTCGGGTAAAGGTGGGAAAGGTTGGCGTAACGTGATGCTGGAGAACGATGTTGGGCCAATATCCCCACGTTGAGTACTGCAGAACTCTAGGTGGAGATCTTCAACACCTTGAAGTTCTCCATCAGACCACTAAATGGATGTGTGGGTCTCGCTTTTCGCACAGTACATAAAAGTTCCCTTCCCTCTTTCCTGGAATTGTTCCTCGCATAATTTTTTAGTACTTCGCTATATGTCTCGTCTAGTCCCATTATAGGAATCAATAAACGCGAATACTTCATCATTTGTTATCCAAATATTCAAGACAGATTCACGGAGCCCAGGCCATAAACAAGCGCATATTCCTGATGAGAACCCTTTGAAAAGCAAGAGAATTCAGGAGAGGGAGTCTAGAAAATTAAGGAACGTTCTTAAACTTAATTCGTTTTTTCTCATCTTTTTTTTCCCATCAGAATGAGGAAATCAGGGGCTGATATCGCGGATGCCTCACAGAACCGTATGAGGTGGTCCTTCCTCTGACATGTACTGTTATCAGTAGTCAGTGGTAGATCAACGTCTATACTGACCTGTGTCTCCTTCCTATCCAGGGCATATAAACATGTCCATGGCAGGTTGTTGAAAATAGTACAGGCTCTGTACTGCAGATGGGAATATCTCCACTGGGTAATGGATACGGTGCATGGTACGAAATGATGATTGCCAATATCGCGCAAAAACTAGATACTTGGGTTAATGGGTTAAATTTTGCGCTCTAACTTCCTCCCAACGTGTCCTGACGGAGGACCACATTGGGCCAACGTGAGTCCCACGAAAAATGTTATCTGGGACACCTACGTGACGCAAGAGGCTCGAGAGTCCATGTGTGCGCCTTTACACTGGAACTTGGTCTGACTATCGCTCTCATCTCAACCCCACCACCCCTATCTAGCCTCTATCTCAGGGGCGTCATTTCGGGGAAAGTAGGAAGAGCAAATCCTACACATAGCCTTTTGACCTTTGTCCGAGCCTCCTGCCCCCCCCCCCCCCCCCCCCTCCTTGTAGACGTGGCGTCTCCATTCTAACTCCCCTGTAAACTCCCCAGAAGATTCAATTTTGCTCTCTTGCGTTCTGCAACCAGTACCTGTCTCCCACGGTAGACCGGTTTTCGGTATATCTGGAAATGACGTCAAAGTCGACCTCTTGGTTTGTTCAATGTTGCTCATTTGAAGGAGTAAGAGGAGTGTGCACCATCCGAATCGCGACTGCGCTAGAAGGATGGCAACCCTGCTGCTGCTCTCCGTATCTGGGCGTAGCGCGCGATTAGCCCATATAGATTTTAATAATAGGCTTACGAACTTACGAATGAAGTACGCTTTCCCTAGGTAAGCAGTGGGCTTGGAAATGCAGACATAGTCCGACTGGTGACTGGATTCTGGTAAAATTCTCGTTTGCCACTCTCCAAGGTTGGCGGTGGAGGTGACTTGCAAGGAACTTTTAAATGTCAGGCTTATTGCCGTAACTTCGATCAACTCTTGGGCATGTAAGCCTATTGCCTTGGCTTTGCTTAAATATTGACCAGAATTTTTACGAAAGAGGATGGATGGTCAATGGTGAGGGTATTTCTGAGATTGCTTGGTCAAGGGCGACGGATTGGTTGACCCATTAAGAGATTATCTGAGATTTAGACTTATGGTAGCCTAACTTTGGGCCTAAGCTAACTACAATGTTTTCTTTCGAGTCAGACATTTTTTCACTTGACACTCGTGCTTGAGGGACGCCCCTTGCATGAGTGTCCGAGTCAAGTGATTAACACTCTAAGGTCATAGTGTCCACCGCTTTACTTGCCAAAATAAACTGAAACTGAAGGCTATATTAGGCATTAACCTATGTATTCATACAGGTTTATTTAGTAGGCGACATTGTTACAGATTAACTTTTATGCCCTTTCGCATGTGTTCCATGTTTTTCTGTGGTCTCTATTGTTGGATTGTGATGTAGCAGTTCCTTCACTCAGTAAGTGGTGGTTACTCCATGAGCTTGACTTTTCCCTATACCCCATCATCAACAATGGTGATTGCAATTACTAGGTATCCCTTGAGCACTATTTGCAACACCATCAGGGAATAGGATAGAAGAATAAAAGTCATTCCAGAGGTACTGTAAACTTAGGCAAATAGGCTATATAAATTATATTGCCCTATTGCTAAAGTGACTGGTTATATCCCAAGAAACCCGTCAACTGCCCCCACTCCCCCCATTATTGGGGTCCTTGTTCATGTTGAGTCCATATTGTTGGGCTTGCATTACTCAGTTGAAGGGAACGAAAGCCTGCTTTTTTATATATGACAGCAAGATTGAACCCATAAACATTTGGCACTGATGTTCAAGTTGTGATCCATTGAACTGTCCACTTTTGCTCTCAAAGGAGGGGCAAGTGATGTAGATGTGAAGAGAGTAGTTGCTATGGTGCCCTGGACATAACCAGATTCAGGATAGCCCCTGTTATAGATACTCTTCAATTTAAGTTAGGCTTATGGAAGTGACAAGCCTGAGTAATATCAGGGCCTCAAGCATTCCAAGGTAGTAAATGCACACTGACAACAAGGAGCTGGGGGAATGGACTCTTTATGCTTGCTCTGTTATAGCATTATTTCCCAAACCATTCCCATCCCACTTCTTCATCTTGGTCCAGGGATTCCTAGGTTGGATGCCAAAAAAATTGAAGCAAGAATAATCATAAAAGACCAGTTAAAATGCTGAGTCTCTGAATGCATTCCTGTTCATACAATCTTTGATTATATTTAGAATCAGCCGTTGAGCCAGCCCGTGAATCAGCCATCTTGCATGGAAATGTTTCCACTTCTGCTAGATTTTTGCAAGTTGTCAAATATACTATGACATGGATGACAAGACTGTAAAAACTAAAGGGGTTCTGGATATGTGACATGTCAATAAACCAAATTGAGTGTGTTTCTCCAGATGAAAACTCCTTTGTTTGTCAATGAGAGTTATTACAGAAGAGGTAGGCATTTAGGCCTATCATTCACTTGCTTGCCTGAATGTCTGTATTTCAATGAAAGGTGTAAGGATGGCATTGGTCATACTGGTATTCAGTAATGACAGTTATTCCTTGTCATTAGATAGACATACCACCAAATGTGTTACGCTTGTTCAAAGGTTGTAGTTGACTTTGAGATGAATTGAAACTTTTGCTACAGATGCTAAATATCAACTCTTCTTACATATGTAATTGTTACATTGGTATAATATTTAATTTTTATATAAATGGTAATGTGTAATTATAAGTTTACGAATGCACTGGTCTTGGTAGGTACAGTCAGCCCTCAATATAGCACCACCTAATATACTGCCACTCTTGCTTAGCACCAACTCTTTCCTGAGAATGAATCTTCCCCCTAGGCTTATCATTGGCACTCCCCTGTTGTAGTGCCATCCTCACAAGCTACCATCCGCCAATACCTTGCCTTGCACAAACATGCCATATTCAATGTAAGTTGTACTCGACATAGTGCCAAGTAGCATACCATACCAGCTACAATAATCATATCATGCACTATTGTGGTGGAAAAAAATGACATACTGTCAGCCTTTCCTTTTGATCGTTAATAAGATTGAGAGATGACTTAGCTCTGGTACAGATACCAGGTATTAGAGGTGGGTGTAAGGGGTCTCTTAATCTGTCCTAATACTGCCTCTCCTTTCTTTTGGAGAATGGAAACGCCTCTTTCAGTTCAAAGTTTCTCCAGGCGATGCTCAAGTGTGTTCATTATCCAGTTAAGGGGGAAAGGACAGTTATAAGTGTGAGGGAAAAAGTGGTAGTGCATCGTTTCAAGGAGGCACATGCAGCTGAAAGTCAGCAAAACATTGCGTATTATTTTTCAAAGCTGTGTGGTTTTTGTTCTCCATTGGCAGCACGGATGAATTAAAGTGTTTTTATTTTTGCTAAATCTATTTTACATTTGAGTTATTTAAGAAATTTTCCGTTTAAAGCCACGCTTTTTGATATAGTGCCACCCTCAATATAGCACCAAAATCGCTAAAGACCAACAGTGGGGGTATATCAAGAGTTGACTATATGTTTAGAGTTTAGGATCTTTGAAGTCTGGATAACAAGTAACTATTTCATTATGGTTTCACTTCTAGTTTTGAGTATTTTCATAACTTCAATATCAATTAGGTTTCTCATGCAGGATGGATTCCATGGATTTAGTGGGCATGGAAACAGAACAACTCCCAGTGACAGTCTTGACAGACTGGGAGAGCCACAACCAGTTGATGGCACGCACTGAAATGGAATTTGATGCTAAAGCCAATGATATGAAGAAAACTGGCCTTACTTTGGTCTCTCAGCGGTGTATCCAGCTCAAAGAAAGTAAGCTGAAGCAGTAACTTTTAGGGTAGTATATGGTTCTGAAAGGTATTTGTGATTTCCTTGGTTTTATGATTGGACTCTGTTACAAGGAGTGCAAAAAGCAAGGAATGTGCTGGCAGACAGGGAGATGCAAAAGAAGACAAAGAAGTTGCCAGCAAGACAGGCAATAGAAGTCTTTCAACAAGAGGCCAAATCCTTACTTCAGGAGAAGAAAGGAAGAGAAGACTCTTTGAATGACATCTTAAGCATTAAGGAAAAACTTCTCAACAGGCTTCAGCATGTCAGAGGCCTCCTCCAGGCCCATCAGAAAGGCAGGCCTATTTCTGTATACTCTTCCCCTGGAGCAGGGTATGAGACTAACAGGAAGAGGATATTTTATTGCTTTCTTTATGTGTTAGGGGCTCCATAGATGATCATGGAAATCTTAAATTATCAGTGGAGGACCAATGAATCATACAGTTATTATTCTCTTTGCTGTATTTTGAAAAAGGTTTAGGACATTGTGATACAAGTGATTTTGTACATGTGTCTGTCTTCATCTCTGATTGCTGACATGGAATCCCTGATGTAGATGTGGAAGAGAAGGAGAATAAGTTGGAAGTGGAGAAGATGGGAGCAGAAGCATTCCTGACAACTGTTAACAAGGCAATGCAACTATCTGTAGTAGAAGAAGAGGGTGATGCTGTGAGGATCTCCTTCCCCTCTTCAAAATACCTCATATTCAAGGTTGAAGAAAATGCATATCGATGTGAGCTGAACTTCCCTAATTTTTCTATTTGGACTAGAGGTGCAAAAGCATAGAAGCTTTGCTTGTAATTTAAACAGTAACCAGTATTTTTTGTATCTCTGTGAGAAATCTTCATAAAACAAGTAAGATTACATTTGTAAATGTGAACTTTTTTCCTTTACGATGTAATGGAAAATCCTAATGGGTTTCCTGGTCAAGGGCTTCACTCCTAAACAGGAATTATGTGCAAGGATCATGTAGCTATTCTCCCTACTGCAATGTTTTTCACTCAAGTCAGACTTCTTTTACTTGACTTCTAACACTTGTACGTATGTGTCTGACTTAGTCATCACATTCAAACGTAATGACTGAGAAATTTTGAAAAAAACTTTCAAAGGTTTAAAGTCACCTCACTCTAGGGCAGTGGTTCTCAACCTTTCTTATGTCATGACCCATCCAGCCCTCTTCCCATATTTATGTAGCCCACACATTTAGCACCTTCCAGAAATAATGCAGCAATGTGACTATTAAAAAAAGGGTATTAATTTGTTTTCATACAAAAATTATGCTTTCAAAATGGGCACAGGCAATTCTTTCATTATTCCTTTCCATTGGATAATTATAATCTCAATTGCCACTTCAATTTTGAAGGCTTCTTGTATGCATTGGCCAGCAGTTATTCACAAACTTTGCATTCTGCTTTCATATCTTCTGACCCCTTGAAGCCATACTTGAAGGTATGAATCATTATACTTCCAGATTGGTGCTAGTTTTGACTTTTTTTTACACCAATAGTTTCACACTTTCACTTGATTTTATCTAGAAATTATTAATCTGCTTTTGAATGTTAAGCCTAAACAAGTAACTAAAGGAAAGTATTGATGAGATAAACTTTGTAACCCACCCCCTCAAAAAATATAAAGGAAGGGAAATATATTCATTCAGGTAGAAAAACGAAATAGCGAAAATGAACTTCAACCTCTGCCCATAAAAAAAACAGCTTCACCTCTAACTATTCAATACATCACAGATAAATGAGAGGGAATGCTGGAACTGATTAGGAGTTGTTGTTCCTTGAAAGTTAAGTTCATGTAATCGTGCTTTATAGTTTGGTTTAGTACCATGATTGCTCTCAGTCTTCTTTAATCTCTCTTTTACTTTGAATTCATTTAATTCTTTTTCAACTCACTTGGAAGACCATCACAACCCACCAGTTGAGAACCACTGCTCTCAGGTAACTTTGTTAGCCAGTAGTGCTTACAGCCTTTTAAAATATCTACTGTTTCATGTGTACTTGAGAGGAAAGAAAGAATTTCATTTCATCCATGATCATGTTCATGCCTGGATGTCCTTTCTTTTTTTCTCTGGCATAGTACTCAAGAGCGACCCTCCTCTACCGAATCTGCTTCTTGCTGAGGAGAAACTCAATGAAACTCAGGATCTCACAGGTTTTCTCTTTGCTTTTCACAAGTTTTCTTCCAAGTGATGATCTTGCCCACACTATTGTATCCTATGTTACTAATGCAACATCTCTTCCTTTTTTATATATGCTTTTATGAAAGAGGATTTTCTTTCTGCTGGCTGGATTCCTTGTTTCATTCATTCATTCTCATTGCTGTTTATCCCAAGTTAATGGGACCATGACTTAAGCAAGCAAAAGAGCATCCTGTAATGTTCCTGATCTTGGACAACTGACTCAAGCTCACCTGGTTAAGTCTTGAGTGACAAAGTTTTGTGATATAGTCTGTCCACCTTGAATGAGGCCTACCAACTGGCTTCTACTGGTCATTTTGGATTCAAAGACTCTTGGGGGTACTGTGGGAGCACAACTGTATAATTACACTGAAGTACAGTCATATGATAGCCTAACAAGCCTGATAATGTGTTGTAGCAGGGAGGTGGAAGTCCTGGGTTACTTCTTCCACAAGGGGGTTTGTTCCAGCCATCAGAAGGACCAATGTATTTCGAGCATTTCATAGCAACCCCAGAACTCTGAGATATGTAGATTTTATTTTATTCATGCTATGCAGGTTAGCTGCTGACAGCTGTTCCCAAAAGGATGAGATAGTATATGTTATTGGCAGATCTTTATCAGTTTCAAAGCTGCTCTGAGGGAGAGTTTTTGAATATTTTTTATTATATGGCACAGGAACATTTTTGTACCTTCACCTTAATATGTTTAATGAAGCAGCCTGTTGTTTGAAAAATCACTCCCAGGTATTCGTAGGAATTAGTGATTTCCAATCTAATGGCAATTAATAAGGTAATTTCCTCATATTCATTACCGAGCCAAGTCAGCCAAAACGATCATATGAATGACCTGTGGTAATTAGCTCCCAATACCAGTCCGACTGTCGGATGCCTTGTTCCTATGGATACTTTGGATACTATGAATATGGATACCCCTGTGCTGGAAGGTGCTATTGGTGAAGCCATAGTCAACACAAAAGTCAAGTTACTTTCTGTCATTATCTCGGTGACTCAGTGGTTAGAGCAACGGATCTTAAACTTTATATGTTTGTGCCCCCCTCCCCTTTTTTCATCTATAAATTATTATTCATAAAATAATTTTTAACATGTTATTGGGGGTGTAAGTTTGTCCTGTATCGTGTAGTCTCATCCTTGATGAAGGAATACACAAATCTCCAAATTGAATACTCAAAAAAAGTTAAAGATAAAATTTTAATGAAAAGTTTAACATGTGGTCCGCCTGGACCCCCCTCACTTATGGAAGGGTTAAAAACTAAAAACCCCCATGACCTGCTGCGTCCCCCCTGGGACCATCTCGCACCCTGCAGTTTGAGAACCACTGGGTTAGGGTCTCGGGCCAGGGGATGGTCCAAGTTGGAATCATGAACCGATGGTTCCCCCTACTGCTTTCGGATTCGACTTGTTCTCCCTGGCAGCCCGATGCGCAGTTATGGAAGGTCTAGTGGCGTCGAAGTTCCCATCACATTCACCCGGCCTATGAAAGCGGGATACAGAGTGAAGGAGAGCGTGGGAAGGTGTGGCAATGCCGTTAGAGACATCGCGATAAGTATCGCCCTTGAGGTGAAAGACCCTTATGTCTTGTGTCCGTCCTAGTGCACGTTAAAAAAAAATTACAGCATTTCTCAGATTTCTTCAGGCGTCTTAGATTTTGCTGTTCATTTAGTTATTTTTAAATGCAAAAAAAATTATGGGATCCCCGTCAGTGCGACTTTTCCAAAACGACCCATCATCACACTCCACGTAACTTCATCATTCCCAACTCACGACTAAAAGTCTCCCATGAGCAAAACGAGATCGCCACTCGGAATTCCTTGTTAGGGCCGCATCCTCCTCGGAGAACTCATCGAACTCGTTGTTCGTCCCGTAGATCTGAACGGCAGCGAAGACCACGACTACCCTGGAATCTGAAGCGGATCAAAGCGACTCGCTCATAGATCGGTTTCATTCCATCACGCTGTCAGCCTGCCGGGGGCTGAAGAATAACCCCACTCTCGTCTGGACAAACACTATTGGGGTCTACTCCGTTCTAGTATAGCCTGGGTTCCCAAACCTTTTTACCTGTGACCCAAAATTCCAAATTATATTTGCTTCGCGACCCAAATGGTACCGGTACCTACGTGCACCACTATATATCAATAATGAATGCTATTCATACCTTAATTGGCTTAATATACATTAATAATTAATTGATTAATATTTTTTAAATTTGAAGATGATTAACAACAAGGTTGCTCAATTTCTTCAAATTTCATTTCATGAACAATTGAGAAAAGTTTCAAATTTATTGAAGAAACGAAAAAATTGGTACTTCAAATTAACAAACATTTATGTCAATATTTCTCAGCTAATTCTTAATTAGCTGATTTTTACAGCCGTAATGCAATCTCCTCGTTAAGTTCATTGACTTCCATGATACTGTTGCACCTTCTCGATCAGCTGATCCAGTCTTGGGCTGATGTTGATGGAGAGAGCAGAGCGCAGATCATGATGTGGCTCAATTCAATTTCTTGGCGTGGTCTTGAGCGCCACAAGGGTTGAGAATCCAGATTCACACAGATATGTGGTTGGGAAAGGCAGCAGAGCCTTTTCAGCTTCACGGCTAAGAATTTGCTTGTCTTTCAGTTGTGCCCAAAAACGTGAACACTCCAATTGAGTAAATTTTTGTCTTTGAACTTGATTTTCCAGGTGATCAATCAGTTCTTGAAATTAAGGTATGTCATCACCAAATTCAGTAAAGTCCAAATCAAAGGGTTTCTGACCCAGCTGTGCTTTTGAAGCTCGACATTTTCTGGCATATATCCATCCATCTCAACCTGAAGCTTTTTCAAGTGTCCCTGAAAAATGTTTTCCAAGTCAGTCAGACAAACTTTAGACTGGTCTTCCAGAAAGGCATTCAGCTCTGGGAATGCTGCTGGAATCTTGCCCTTGGTCATTTTTTCACTCCAAAGTCTGAGTTTTTTCTTGAAGGATGACATTTTTTCACCAATATCGACCATGGTTTAGTTGCGACCCTGCATATCTGTGACGATTGCAATGACATCCTGGAGAACTGAATGTAGATCTGGCTGCATTTCTTGGGTTACTAGATTTTCTCGATGCAGAAAGCAATGAATCACAATGACACTGGGATTGACCTTCTTAACTCGAGCATTTTGTGCTCGAGTTAAGAAGTCAATCCCAGTCTGCTTCCCATCATGGCTGGGGCTCCATTTGTGCGGACAGCCAAGCAATTTGTCCACTCGAGGGTATGGTTTTTGAAAAAATGTCAACCAGGCTGAAGATGTCCTCGCCTGTTATTGTGATTGACAATGAATTGCAGAAGAGGAATTGTTCAAGAATGTCATCTTCACCCTTGTACCGTACAAAAACCATGAGCTGGGGATCCCCCCAATATCAACAGATTCATCTGTTTGGAGGGACCTCCATGCACTGTACACACCATGCGCGAGATAAGCCTGATGTTTCCTTGAGCTCAGTGAAGTCAAATTAAAAAAAATTCTGGCTCATATACATATTGAAATGAACCACTACGCTTCTGAGCCATTTTGAAAACCTGGTGCAAGGAGAAAAGTCATTAAAATTAGCTATTAGTGATTTGAAACATCAGCAAGCAGGGTTTATAAATTTTCAGTTGTATTAGAAAAAATGAAATGATCAAGTTAAAATAATTGTGAGAGCTCTTGTTGCGGCATGCACTGAGTGACTGAGGAATGAACAATAGCAGAGCAGTTCTGCTTATCGAGCTGACGATCAGACAAGTTGTAAATATATATATACAGTACATTGATACCACTTTTTTTTCTCATGCTGGTGAGCTGTTGAATAAGGCACAGCCTTGAAAGCTATCAATGTTGCTGAATAACATGACAACTTGCTCTCGCCATCAGTTGACTCATTTTATCAGAATACTGTACCATAGTGGCAACTAGGTTTATTGAAAGGAAGTCTGTGCTTTGTTTCCCAGAAAAAAAAAGTCGAATATTTTATTTTTTGGCACTGAAGGTCTTCCGCGACCCATCAGAAGGACCTCGCGACCCTGGGTTTGGGAACCCAGGTAGTAGTATAGGGTCCACCCGCGATCTAGGGCGATGGAACCCCCACCTTGAACCTCCGTTGACGGCTGACTATCTCGTCGTCACATCGTAGCCTCTTCCACGAGTTCCGGCTCTTCACACGTCGGCACGTTCTAAATCCTGATATCCAGTCTGCCACCTCGGTCGTTCAACATTTGTTCTGCTACTGAGGGGGCATCGTGGCGAAAAGACGGTCTGGCCGATGGCAAGACGACCGATAAGGCCTGGATTTGGCAGAAGGGGGTCCGACACAGACATCGGATTGCCCGGCCTCGGTGGCCAATTCATTGGTAGTAGCGCACAGGCACGTTGACTACCCTGATCCCGGTTAACCTGGACGATGAACGATCCAATATGGAACTCCTGAGACGAACTCATCACGCTTGCTATGGTTCGTGTTGGTCACCCTCAACAGAAGCCCTTGCATCATGGTATCAGCTGGGATACTTCGGTCTTCCGAATCACTAGACTCCACCGATTCAGTTGCTGAGAAATTCCTGACATTTGACTCCTAAGGGTAGCGTGGAGGGAAAAAGTGTGTGGGGGAGGGCACGGAAACTCTGGAATACTGTTATCGTGCATTTCTGGGTCTTTTCCTTCTTTTTTTTTCCCTTCTTTTCTTGATAAGTGGGGGAGGGGGGCAACGCGCCCCCTCGACGTTATGCCGCTAATTTGACTGATAATAACTAGTTATTCCTACTTTATGACCTCCGACCGATCTGGTATAATGCTCAGCAGAGACAGGAGATTTCTGCACGTAGAGCCCCCTTCGGCACGAAAAGCTGCAGTGGGAATCGCAGAAGGACCACTCCAGTTCACGTACATACAGTCAATAAGGACATGGAGTGGCCCACTCACTTGTGAAGAGGGTACCACTCCAGATCTGAGGAGGAAGGTGAGAGAGGGGGACGAAGTCATGCCAAGGTAAGAGAAATCTCAGGTTTCCTAGCGATGCCGTTCCTGCGATCTCGGCAAGCCCACTCCTTGCAGTGGCGTGCCCAAGGGGGGGGGGAGGTTTGGGGGTCATAATCCCCCCCCCCCCCTCCTTGGTGTCAATTTTACACGTTCGATTCTCACAAATTTTTTTTATTTTGCCACAAATACAGGGTGGGTAATCAGGTTTCATATGGCGACCCCCCCCCCCCCCATTCGGATTTCCTGGGCACGCCACTGACTCCTTGTACATACATACGTGATACATACATTTTCGAGACCGCTTATCCCAACTTAAATGAGGTCGCGAAGCTCCAAGTATACACTGTATTTGAGGAGGAAGAACTCCACCCTTGACCGGCTGAGCCGAGGGGTGGCAAGCAGTGGCGGATCCAGAGGGGGAGAAGGAGGACCCCCTCTATGACTAGGTTCGCATTCTATTTTTTTTTCTTTATAAAAAGCGCATATATAAATTTGTATTGGCTGTTGTGAAATGGATATTCAGGTTTTTACCCTTCAGACGAAAAATGAAAAAGGCATCAGGACGGATTGTGGTGGTAGGTGGGGGAAAACTAGAGAACCGCTCCCCCCCTCCGCCCATGAAAAATTTCTGTATCCGCCACTGGTGACAAGTGATGCTGCTCTCGTGCCAGCTTACGTTTGTAATACTTTTGGGCGTCGCCTCTCTGCGTACTCTATGGCATATGCCCACGAAGTCCCACCCTCCGATATCTTTGTTCTCGTCGTAATCCAACAGAGCGCCAAATTTCATTGGATTCTAAGACGTTAGAGCAGTAGACCATTGGCACACGTGCGGTGGAATGATCCACCTGTAAATTGTGTAACAAGGTGTCGTGCGGTTTAGAAAAGTGTACCGACGAAAGCCTAGCTCATATTCCAACACCAGTGGCCTATTCCGCAGATTTTACAAGCAACAACCAATAAGTACAGTATTTACAAGGGTCGTGTAAACCCTAACTCCCTAAACTTCCCTGTGCCACTGTTAACGTTGTTTCCTTTAGGGAACATCGTAGGTATTTTAGGAAATCCCCATTGCCCAGTGATTCTTCTCCCATCATAAAATAAATTAATATGATACTTTTTTTTATTGGGAACGTGGTGCAGCTAGGGGTTAAAACTACAGTATAATAACTACATGGATTCCCTGTAAGACGACAGTGGGTTGAGCTAAAGTATGAGAAATATTTATCTGTGAAAGCCACGAAGGGAAAGGATACTCAACTTTTCTTGAAAGTGGAACTGATACCCAGTGGTACGTTGATACCCTGCTTGGTAAAAAAAAAAGTCGAACTTTTGGCATCTTACAAGGTTTGCCGAAACCTTTCATTGTTAGGCTTGGTGAACTTTGTGAACCGTGTTGTTAGTAAGGCAACAATGGGTTATATTGAGCGTTCTGTTCCATCGCGTCTAATATTGAAAGGAGATTCCTCCTCTGGCTGTTGAGTGGTACGAATTAGTCCCTAGAAGCTTATGGTCATCTCCCATTTATCCAAACGCCAGGAATGCTGCGCTCTCGTTAGTTCGGACAATAGAAATGGTCCCAGCAGAAATCCCATAGAACGTCTATTCAGATTCTTCGTTTGAACCGAACGCCGTTATTCTATAGCTCCCCTTGATAAGGACGAGATCTCAAGTCACCACAGAGCCATTCCTCCAATAAGGACTTGCTTGAAATGGAATACGACAGGGAAAAATGGCGCTCACCACCACCTAGGAAAAAGAAAGACGGAAAAAATCGTAATTTCCTTCGAACTCCCCTCTCTCCTGGAATCGGCTAATACGGACCATTCTCGTCGAGAATTGTCACTCTCCGCCATGACCTCCTTCTCCCCCGTCAATCATCCATCCGTCATATCAACCTCCCTTCCAGTGGCATATTTTACGGGGAAGGGAGGCAGCCGTTCCCTCTGGCAGTAATTTCTTCCCGATATCGTTCTGGTGGAGTTTGGCACCCTCACACTGCTGCCCTGCCTTCTGACTTTTCAGTCAAAATACGCCACTGTTCCCTTCCGCCGTGAATATTAGTTCTCAGTGCTAATCCAACAAGGGAGGAGAAGTTCCAAGTTTCGAGCTTTTAGACATGGGTAAAATAAAATTTAAGGTAGCGCAATTTAAATAGTTCACCATCGACAGCGTCAAAGAAGCCTCGCGACCAACTTGAACAGGATTCTGTCTGTCCGGACTAATGTCCCTCTTCCGCAGAAACGAATCCGAAGCGCACGCTCTCAGGATATTCATGCTAGAGTTTCAAGAGTTCTTGAATCTAAACAAACAAAAAATTAATGATGTCTTTGTAGCGACGGGTTGAAAGAACTGCCAGTGATTCTGATTCGTATGAGGAAAATATTAATAAAGGCATCTCAAGTCTCCATAAAAAAATGAGTGGTCACTCAAACATGTTTTGATTATTCAGACAAAATCACCAGATCAGATAAATTAAAGTTGACAGCTTCAGGAACACTCACATTGAGGGTGAGTCATTAACCATTTTATTGAGAAAGAAAATCTGACACAATTTGGGTATGAGTGACAGAGGAAGAGAGAAAAAGAAATGGAATGTTGACAAACACAGTCAGTGATTGTTTCCTTCATGACTCACAACCAAGCAAACAATACATCCAAAAGCAACAAAGACTGCAGTATTCCATATTATCAGGAGAGGCTTGTCGCATCTTAAGTATGGCACTCGGACATCCCACTTCTACGGCACAGAAACGAGATCTCAGCAGCAGCAATTTTCACAAAGCAATAGCTTCTCCCCTGCTGACTTGTAACTACAGCTCTTGATGGCTTCCTCTTTGGCTGTACAAGTTTGTGTGCAGATCTAGCTTTGGCAAAGAAAAAATACGCACCACAAAGCAGCTACTTGTCTCTGACCACCAGGCCAATTACTACAGTGCTCCCTAGAATCAAAAAGGTCTCAATCAGAGGAAGGATTGGAAGCAAATAAAAAAAATTCAGGGAAGGGTTCTTAAATGCAGCATGCACTGTAAGAGTGCTGCACTGCCAGCATGAACAGCTGCAATTAAAAATGCACCCCAAGTCAATGAAATGGATTGAGATTCACAGAAAGGCAGAGGAAGGATGGAATCTGGGGTGAAGGGACACGACACATGATACTCATGGAGTGTGGAGACACATGTGAGAGACAATCAGTACCAGCAGCATATCTCTCTGTTCTTTTCTACATTTGATATGAGATAAACACTTTGTTGCTGTGATTGTGCACACACATAAAACAGAGGGTCAGACATTGATAGAGAGAGCTGCCTGGATTTGGAATGAAGAGAAAAAACCAAGAAGGAAACATGGAAAAAGTTCCCATTTAGATATTCAAGGGACCGTGATCCCATTCAAGAAACTCATGATGAAGTCGTTGCTTTCTCCTCTCGCCATTCACTTCATCATCTTCCTCTTCATCCTCAGCTCTACCATCGCGATCCTCATCGTCATCCTCCCGTCCGCTTCCACTGTCGTAGGAATCCGAGTCAGACTCAGTCTCTGGACTCTCCAGTCCCTTTGCATCCTGCATTGGAAACAGACATTCCTCAATGGAAATGCTTGCAATCTAATCCCTGGTTATCATCTTCAAGAACATGCCAAATGATATTAAATTTGTAAATTTTTTATTCCAATTCCACAATTGATCAAAATCATTCCAGAACCCCACATTGCTTGAGAAATAGTGGAGAACACCAAGCATATCAATGACACTAACTTTTGAAAACGATTTAAAAAAAAAAAGCTCTTCTTTATATTCTGTTTCAACATCATATTACCATTTCATCTAAAATATGCAGAGTAGGAGAACTTTTTAAACAGACACCCTTTGAGGCAAATGCACTAGAACAAACTACACCTTCTTTTCTCACCTGTAGTTCATTAAACTAGAATTTCTTTACTAATTCAATAATGAATTAGTGTCTACTTCCATTTTTTCAGAGTTTTCAATTTTGTGAACATTAGCATAGATGGAGGGAGTGAGAGAAAATAGTTCTGCTAGCTAAAGCTATTCCCCATGTAGAATTCTACATCCACCTACAGTAGGGTGACCAGATCGTCCCAGTAAAATCGGGACAGGTCGTTTTCTCTGGAACAGCCCTGCTTGGAAAACTATCCAGCGATTTTTCCTTTCAGCGCCACTCATTTGTAGCAAACAGCTCATCTGCCTATTGTCAACCGTAAATGGAGGGAAAATGTCTAGGATTTTGCATTTAAAAAAATATGGTCACCCTAACCAACAGCCCCCAAAGACACCAGTTAAATCTTCTTAGATTTTCAACTTTTTACCATTTCTGTCCAAAGAAATTATGCTTTCACTGTTATTTGACTTTTAAATAATACTTTACATTCCACAAGTGTTCATATTCTTGAAACTCACATCCATGGGGTTGACAGTGATGTTGAGGGAGGAGTCATCCCAGGCCATGTCCTGGTCAAGGGCTTCATGCTGAGACTTCTTTGTTGCAGCCCTGATGCGAATCACACCAAACACTACGATGGACACCAGGGCACCCAAGCATACCACAGCTATGATCACCACTGTGCTGCTCCCTGGAAATAATATGATCATTTCATCATGATTGAGCTATCTGAACATTTAGTAACAACATTTTACTTGGTATCATGCACAGCATCAGAAAAAGGTAATTTCCTTCTAAAAAAAAAAAAAAAAAAAAAAAAAAAAAAATAAAACATAAAAAAAAAAAAAAAAAAAAAAAAAAAAAAAAAAAAAAAGGCAATTCTAGATCAGGGATGCCCAAAGTGGGTGTTAACTGAGGCACTTCTTGTGCTGGATGTGGACTGTGGGCAGTATATTGGGCACCTCTGATGTACATGTACTACATGTACGAGGTACATGTAGCTCATGTACTACAAGACCTTCAATCACTCTTTCAAATGGAATATATTATGAATCAAATTCCTTCCATTCCTTCCTGCTCATTGTTTGTATCATTTCTTGAACATTTTCAGAAAACAGGGTATCTTCTCCAGCAAACTTGGTTTGAAAGGGCTTTCCTAGCTAACATGGCTCAAGCTTACCATTAGTAGGCTGGAGAACATAGGATGTCTCAGGATGGTGGAACTCAGCCTCTTGAGGGCTTGACTGGGAATGTGCCACCCAAGGCTTCCTCTCCTTCTGTGGTTCTTTCTGCTTCACCTGAACAAAGGAATTATGTTTGAAATTTAAAAGGAAGCACTGAAAAAAGAGCAATCACAAGGTCAGTCCAGGATGTGAAACACTCACCTCATTGGTAGCAGGTGACTCAGGGGTTGGGTGAATGATGCTCAACTGGAAAACCAACAACACAAAACTTATATGAATGTTGCCTAATATCACACATTCATCATTTCCCTTGCAGCATAGTGTCAGTGGTATTCTAAAAGCCATTGGTTAGCATCACCATATACAGACATAAGCATTATCATCTTCACCATTCATGGAATTCTGATGTTCAACTTCTACTTTTTGGATTCTTTGAACATTTCTTGCATGACCACAAGCAGGATAAATGAAAGGCTGAACATGAAAATGAACACTGAAATCCCTGTATGAGATTCACCTTAGAAGCATCAATAGTAGATATAATGAAAATTCTAAAGCTTTTTTTCTGCTTGTGACAGCAGTTCTAATAATTTTTCTGCTAAGGAAGTTGCAGGATGTGACTTACCACTTGCAGGAAGTCATTGCTGACAAAGCGAGAGTCCAAATCCATGCAAGAAACCTGGAACTGCCTGTCAAGGTAGTATGCAGGCTTCGAGTTCACATACTGCATTCCCCTCAACACCTGGAAGGACAATGCAATATCCACATCATTGTAGTGACAGTGAAATTTTACAGTAGGGGAATTTTAGGTTTTAAGGAAACTCACATCCCGGTAGTGGAGAAGAGGTGCAATCCCAGACAGTGTCACAGCACTGTCAGATGTGTCAATATGTATGTTGAGTTTCTCCAGGAGATCATGGGGGGGCTCAAGATGCTCTTGATCACTGACCATTGGGGGATTCAAGTGAATGGTGCATGTTTCCAATGTGTCCTCCATTGCAGACTCTGGCTCACCTAGATGATTCACACAAGCCATCATAAAACCCAGAACACAGCATATCTGACTGTATGTTAAAAAAAGCAACAATAATGGTTACTTTAATCCTTATAAAGAAAATTATTTTGTGAAATGTGTCAGTCTGGATAAGAAAAGCTTTTTCCTGGAAGACACATAAAAAACAAGAATGATAGACAGCTATGGAAGACTTTTAATCATGGGGTTCACTTTTCACCAAGTAAAGCTTAATACTCCAAAACATACCAGTTAGGTCCACCCAAAAAACATCCATGGCCATCTGGTAACTCAGGTAAAATTATTTATTGCTGGTATCCAGTAACCACACAAGGGGGTAAAAGTTGAGATACATACCATTTCGCCAGATGTCTTCCCCATCAATGGCTGAGGAGAGCTGTATGTCTGGGAATGCAGGGACACCAGTGCGGATGTCCTCATATGAGTAATGGGCAGGAGTGGAGCCACTGATGGTGATGGAATGACGACCCCGAGACAATACCTTTACTCCACTCTGGATGGGATCCATGCTTAAGGTCTCTCCTCCCTTGCACCTGTACCACAGCAAGACAACAAATATTGAAGAATGGATCCCAATATAGTGAGGGATGAAAAGGCACTCAGGAAGGATTCTGACAAGATTTGTGTGGTGATACGGATGGGTCTCAAGCCTGGGGTGGGGTATGCCCTGTCATTGACATAGCCAATGCTTCTAAGCTTTCCATTCATCTCCTCCACATCTCCAGCATCCAGTGAAACCTCATTCAAACCTGTCAACACCGCAAGTAATGTCAAGGGAATTGCTATCAGTATCTCATGCTCCTTCAAGTGAATAGTCATCTCCAAGTTTGAGTTAAACTAAGAAAAATTAGTCTACTGAAAGAATGCATGAAAAGCAGGGAAAATGGTTGGTGTCATACTGTCACATATACCTGGTGGCCCAAAAAAGTGTCCTGCTTTATAAAACCCACTATGGCATTCAAGCAAGTGCTGAAACTACATCCACCTCATGCATGGAAAAGGTACATTTTGTGACTCCACTTGGAATGACTGTCAATTTTTGTCCAGACAACCTGAGTACATGAAACTTTCAGACATTTTGTGATGTATCCAATGTGATGAAAAAAACATCAAAAACCAATTTATCCACAGTGGGTTTTACAAAGCATCAAACAGAGCTTCTTTTTTTTTTTTTGGGGGGGGGGGGGGGATTTTTTTTTTTTTCCCCCTTAGTGAAATTTGATTAAAGTAGGATTCTTACTGCTTCTGTGGGAAAGTTGCAAGAAATATTGTTTTGCTTTGCTATAAGCTACTTCACTCTTGGGCAGGCAGCAACTACTTGGGCATGAAAAACTTCAATTGCATCAGTAGATTGCTAAACCTAGAACCTGTTAGTATAAGTTTTCACATGCCGTCTGGAGAACAAAGTTAAGTAAGGGTCTCACGTGATGAGAGGGTGTTTTGAGAGGGAGAAGAGATTTGTTCTTTGCACTGAGATAGGCAGGTGAGGACTTTGGGATCCTCAACTCTTCCACGGATGACATATAAGTCTCCCAGGTACCCAGTTAGCATGTGTTGGAACCCACTCTCAGAACCTAGTCCAAGACAAAAGGTCAATATAATTTTTACTTTCAGGATAAATACTACATAATTTGATAAAACACATATGTTAGACACAGGAAGCTCAGTCTCACTTTGCCAGCAAGCTCCGATTGTGAATGTTGTCTTGATGCCCTGTGAGGGATGAAGTGGCCAATCATCAATGACCTCTGGCTTCTTCTCCACTTCCTTCCCATCAAGAACAAGCCGCACTTGTGGAAAGGACACCAACAATCCATAGTGATGCCATTCCCCATCACACACCTACAAATAGAAACATCTATGCATATCAGTACTTAGTGAGAAGGCAAGTGTGGCATGATAACGCAATGAGAAACAATTTCATGACAGTGACCTCAGGGATCTTCCAACGCCACTCAGCTGGTCGGAATGTGTTCAGGTCCCCCTCAGAGAAGTCTCTTCGAAGGAGGAAGATGAGCCGACAGTTTCGGATGAACAGGCCATAATGGTGTCTGTTCATCTCTGAAATACAAGATATCGATGTTTTACTCCTCCATTATCTTGAATGGACCTAGCCAAGAGACTTTAGACATACTGTGGTCATCTGCACTGCAGAAGATGTGTTCCTTGTGGTGCTTGTCAACAGTCTGGGGGGTTTTGTGCTTCATCCAGAACCCCACTGTGAACTGATGAGTGAAATTGTGATCCAAGAAGCTCTCTGGCACACGTACTCCATCCTTTTGTCCGTCAAATTTGTACACCTGGTAAAGGAATAGAGCAATGGTGTCTTTGTAACATGAGATAAGCTCAAAAACAAAAACAACAAAAAACAAAAAACAACCAGAAGATAAAGGGAGGAATCCCACAAAAACTTGAAAATCAATGCCCCAGACTTATGGTGCTTTAAGAGATAATTTACTGATTTACTGAGCAAAATTTGTATTTTTGTAAATTTACCTCCATTAAAAGGTAAATTTACTCCAAGAGTGCGACGTACACTTTCTTAATAAATAAAAAAATAACATGTTGTCCATTCCATGACTTTCAACTTTCCAGAAATTTGGGAAATTTTCCCAACTTTGGTATCCTAATTCTGCTTCCCCAACTTTCTAGGTTTTCCAGGCTTGTCAGAAGCCTGAAATAGAAGAAATGAAACTCACAGACTCATCCTGAGATGGGATGGTGTCCAGCCATGCAGGACGAGGCCCAGATGAGGGGAGAACAACAACTCCATCCTGTCCTCCTATAGCATCAACCAAAACAATGGATAAATTCCACAAGAACTTGGAGTTCATATTTGGCCTTCCTTAGCAGTGGAAAATATGTGAACAATCAAATATGTGAATACAGTACTCTACATGTAGAGTGGAGCATTTCACTCATATTGTTGCACATGGATCTTTGATAGGAGTTTCATGAATAAATAAAATAAAGTGACAATACAATGAAAAGATGGTCACTACACTTCAGAAACCATAGGCAAACATGTGTCAGGAAAATGCATGCAACTCACCACACTTCGCAATCCGATTGGACAGGGAATGGGTGTCCCGATCACAGCCCTTCCCAATGTGCGATGTTACAAGAGAGACAGAAGTTGAGATGCTAGAGACTTCACAAGACTTGTTTCCTCCACATAGCTCCAAGTGTGCTCCTGGGTACAGGTTCCTCACACCTGATCCAGGTGTATATTCAACTTGTTCCTCTATCCCTGCAATAACATGGACAACCTTGTGCCATGAGCTCCACAACAACCTTGAGCTACAAAAACCTACAGTCACCAGAGGTGGGAAAATCATGGCCTCTACAAAATACTTTTTTTTTTAATGTAGGAAGGAAGAGTCAAACATAAAAATTGCACATCAGTATTATGATTTTAAGAGCAAAGCACTTAAAAGCTTCACATTAATTAAATTAAGACTGGAAGACATCATCCCTGCACTAGCATAATAACAGGCTCAACATATATCTTATTACAAGTCAATTTGACTTTCAGCATGTTTAGGTAATTGGTGATTTAAAATCATGACAGCCAAATCAAATATTTTCAACATCTAATCATTAAATGATTTACCAATTCATGGTCCTAATCATATCTCAGCATATTTAAATCAGCTTTAATTTAGATAAATTTATTAGATTTGGCTGACTTCAGTCAGTACCCTTACCCTTCCAAGCAACATGACAGGTAGCCTTCACATGGCAGGTGATCTGGACTGGCCTGGACCGTTTCATCCCACAATCATATGCCACCACAGAGAGGATATGATCACCAGGCGTCAAAGGTTCCGAGTTCTTCAGCACACCTGAAAGTGAAACAGAGTATTCATTGCATCTTTCCAAAGAATAAAGACAAGAATGCATCTATGCCAAATATAATAATGTGGATCAGGCAATTAGGAAATATAAATACTTGTACAAATATGCAACACAAATATTAATACTCATAACTCAGCTCACTTAACTTGCCTTTGCCAATATAATATTGAATTTCAGGTATCATAATCCAGGGATGTATGATGAATCTTGCTGACCTCATGTTATGACAATATTACATTAATATATAATAACCTTGTTATAGGCTAAAAACCCTAGTTTTAAGGTAGATGCAACTAAGTGCAAAGATCAAGTTTCCAACAAAGAGATTCAGGGCCCTGTAATGTTACACTTTTTACAACCATGTACAGCAGAAGCCTCCATGATCATTCCAGAGGGGAGTAGAAGACATGACAAATGAAAATGAATTGAACCCACCATCAGCAGTGATGATGAAAGGGCTGGGGATGGTGAGGATCTCATATTTGCAGATGTCTCCAAACTTAGGAGAACAGTCCCGGTCAGATGCTTCCACACGTAGAAGCTCTGAGTACATCTTCCCCTCCTCAGCCTCCACTTCATACGATGGGTGGTACCATTCTGGAGCATGTTCATTCACATCCAAGACTGATACCACAGCTTCAACTCTGCAGGGACCAGCATCCAAAGACTTTTATTGTGGCATTTATAAAATTAAAGGTGCAGCAGACAAAAAGAGGCCTGGTAATGACATCCTACAGTATACATACATACAAACACTGATACTCCTAAGACTACATTCCAATTCTCAGATATAATAATAAATAGATAAACTCAAACAATCAAAATAGCAATTGCAGAATCCCACAAAAATCAACTGTTCTAAAAAATGAAAATCTTTAGACTTTATTTACATCATCCACAAGTATGACAGCCTCTCAAAATTAACAACTTAATTCACACAATGTTATCATGTGACATTTTAGTATGACAAGCTTTCATCAACTACTTCAAGTTGGAAGCTATGATGAGGCTCTTGCCTGGCCTGAAAAAAATTTGTAAGAAGTGAGGAGCAACCCAACTCAACTGAAGAATAGAGTAACTTGATTAAACAGGAAAGTAAAAAGCAGGCATGTGCAGTGGGGAAGTATTGAAACCTGTGGGCATTTATCCCTTACAATGTGACTTATTAAGGAAGAACAAAAATGCCATACATACTTGAGGCTTTAACAAAACAGAAAGTATGTACCATACAAAATGCAGCTAAAATAGTGAACCACATTTGATGTCAATCAAATCTGTAGAAATGAATGTAAACAAAGATTATTCAGGCTCACCCTGGGGATACATGTCCATTGCAAGCCTGGACAGCAATCTGGAAGTGATATCCTTTCTTCGTCTCACAGTCCAAGGTTTTCCGAGCAAATAGCTTTGCCTGTTGTCGATCTACTTCTGACACCACCACCTTCATGAATTTATGTAGTTTCATGTAAAGACCAGTGCAATCTATTTTCCCTTGAATTATGGACACTTAAAATACTTAAATACTTAAAAGACACTAAGTACAAATATGGGGGAAATGGCAGATTTACTTTGCAAGACATATCAAGCAGAACATAAGGGACTGACCTCAAAGGGGATTTCTGAAGAATCCTCAAGGGGAAGAATGACAAATGCACATGGTGGTGGTCCCTTAGCTTTGATCCCAGGAGTCACCTCGACTTCCGTCTCATTTTCTCTGAGAAGCCCATGATAAAGAAGGCCCTCTCCTATGAAGCAAAAGCAAAGATTCACACATGAGGGCCTAATAGCTACATGATGCCAGCAAAAATATGCTCATTTTTGGCTACAATTGATAATGGCAATAGTAACTACCATATTCCACATTCTATGCTTTTCTATTTTACTCTTTCTTACTGCACACAGGATTAGTGATGAACTGCTACCATGTAATTTCTCTTTTTGGGTGATTAACTTTTGTCATGTTGAAAATTCATATGCTTGTTGAAGGAAAAACATAAAACTGAGAAATAAAGCTGCAAATTGTGTCAACCAGAAAAAAGTTGAGTTGTTGCTTTCAATGACAGGATAGCAAAAACTTATTTTTTCACAACTCCATTTAACAAAATTAAACTGAGTACTTCAGTCTGTCACTGAAATATCAAGCTAGTAAATGCTATACATAAAAAGCATACTTCAACAGCAAGCTTTCTTTCAGTGCATCAGCAAAAATGGTATAGGTGAAATAAAGGAGGGGGAGTAGGAAGAGACAAGACAATAGAAGGGGAGAGGATGCCAGATGGTATGCATGGGTATGGGTATGGCTAGTTCTTAGTGGGGAGGAGAGAAAACCATTCACTCCAATCCAGTTGGTGGACCTCTAAAAGAATTTCCAGAAATAAAATTTATTTCAGATTATGAAATTGGACATTGGATAATTTTTGGAGAAAAAAAAAGTTATGTACCTGTTTAAAATTATATTTAAGGTGTTGTAAAAACTTTAGCGAAATAAATAGCAGCAAGAGTCCTGCAAATGCTAATGAAGGTTTCCCACTGACACAGAGATAATTCTTGAGCAATACACATACATTCAGGTGGAACTATAGTATTCTGTATAATACAGTATTCTGTAGAATTGTAGAAGGAGGATCACTTTGAAGGAAACACACTAAAAATTTTACTTTAATCACCATGCATCTCCCTCTGGCAAGAGGTTTGGCCTGACCTATTCCAATAATTTTTACATTTTTCAATGCTATGTTCCCTGTAAGTCAATTAATATGCTAGGATGTATGCACGACTCACCAATGTCTAGCTTTGGATCATCTTCGGTCCACTGTCCAATAGATGCATCAGCTGCACTGAGTACATTAGAATTAACATTTAAATGCAAGCAGTAAAAACACAATATTGTCACTAGAGGTGGCAGCCTCATGACTGCAATCACAGATTGGGCAATTTTATAAACGAGAAGCTCGTTCAACATGGACTTTTGAGGAGTACTCTTATTATGGACATTCAACCCATAGCCTGCTGAAACAACAAAAACAATTGTTTAGTTTGGATAGCATAGACCAACTACATGCCTAAGCCAAAATAGGGCAACTTGCCCAATTGAACACTTGGGGGTTGAGATCCTTGATCACTGTGTCTATTGAAAAAATTATGCCTATTTAAATTACACCTATACATAGCAGCAGAAGGAATGCATTTCAGGGGGAGACCACAGAAACAATGCATTCACAAAATAAGAATATTTTAAGGAATCAATTGGATTGGAATAGCTCTGAATGGCATGAGCAATGAAATGGCAATGAAAAGGCATGTGGCAGGAGAAGAGTTTATCCAGCAATGGAAACAAAATTGCTTATTATGTTCACAATGATGCCATGCCAGGAGCAGGAGATGCGATTGGGTATCTTCAATATTTCCAGTATCAAGTTTATGCATGACCAAAGGGGACACTAATACTCACATGGAAGATGACTGTCTTTTGATGAGACCTTCTTTCATGTTCTATATGCTTTTAATCCTGGAAATTAGACAACCAATCTCAGGAAAATTATAATTACCCTCTTATAAATCCTATTCCCTAATGCAAATTTCCACTAGGCCTATAAGCATTTCCTTATCCTCAATGAGGGGGTCAAGTAATTCCAGAACCTTACCAAAATATATGAATCCATTCACCTTCCTAGTTGCTATAATGGTAGAAATCCCAGGACTGGCAAGCTTTACTTTGGGGTAGGGACAAGTTCCTTTTAAATGTTTCCAAGGTGTTACAGGCCTTGACTGCATGCAAGTTACTTCAGTCTGCTACCATTCTAGGAAACCAAGTATTTTTTAATTTTAGAATAAATAAAAAACTGGAAACATAGTCCCATGGACAGTTTTTCACTCTTTCTTTTGTCTCCACTCATCCTATTTCATGTGGACAGAGACACTGCATCAATCTTCACAGTTCACAGAAGTTGAATGAAGCTTATAGGAACAAGTCCTACTGCCAGAGGCCATCTGGGACAGAGTAGCATTAAAAAAAACATTACAGCTTCATAAAATGTCTGCTTGTTATGCTTCTGCAGTGTTTTCACATAGACCTTTCCTCATTCTTTGTAAGTGCTCTATTCTCTCTCAATCATTTCAATCAGATGGTATCTCACAAGCACCATTGATAACACTGCCAGTTAGGGTGGGTATGAAAAATCCAATCCAAATGGTAATGGTTAAATAATGCAATGTTGCATTATTTAACCATTACCATTACTTCATGGAAACAGTTCATTTTCTCTACATTATAAAAGACACCCACTCCAATAGTATCCTAAAACACTTCAGGTATTCATGTGCAACATGTGCAATAAGACTGTGGGGTAACTACACTGTTTCAGGGTTGAATTTGAACCATCCCCCTATAGTGGAGAATGGAGTAAACATAGATTTCCAAAGGTTCCGCTTCATCAGGTGATAAGCATAACCAACCATTCCTAAAATGTCACTATGTCTAATAGATGGAAGTGCTCCTATAGGGGGTACAAATTCAATCCAGAAATGGGGTAAGCCTATAACTAGCCTTGGACCAGCATAGCATCACTGGGAGCTGTTTTCAAATCAAAACCTTTCAGTTCCAATTAACCATCTGTCCCATGGCTTGCTATTAGGCCAAATAGTTCTCACTCTGACATGGCTACGCCTTTATGTGGGTCAAAGTTAGGCATAAGCTACATTAGGTCAGCCTTTTAGGCCAAGGCTAAGCCTATAAGGTCTACTCCAAGGTCCTACAACAGGTCAGCCAAGGTCTAGGTGAGTGCAACTGGTATTTTCATGACTAGCCTATCATAGCACAGGCGTAACTTAGTTGCGTATAGTTTTCACATGACTATTCTATCATTAGCGATCATTGCCTAGGCCTAGGTCTGGGCCAAGTCAGGAATTATTGCAGGCCTGTACTGCATAGCGGATGAAGGGAGGAGAGTGGACCCGGAGAAATGCATGAGTCATCCGGGAGGGAAGAGGGTCAGAGGGAGAGGTGAAAAGCATGGATGGAGATTGAGCAACAAAAGCACAGCACGGAGAGCAAGTCCGTAGCTAAGAAACGCAGGAGCCATTACTGTAGGAGAGTGCGAATGATGACGTCATCACCTAGTCCTCTCCACTCCCATCCCATGCCTGAATCGATGCAGCGCATTCCCCATTCTTGGTCTCCAGGTGTATCTATCCTCTGCCGCCTGCCTTTTTTTTTATATATGATACATATATTCCCTTCTTCTTCATCGAACCATCTCTCTCTCCCCTCTCCCTCTCTTGCTTTCCCTCAGTTCAATCGAAGAAGCGTAGCATGAAATGGGATAGACATACCCACGAAATTATTTAATAAGTGTGAATCTTTGAGAAGCTTATCGACCCAGGCAGCCGATGTCATTTGCCGTGTAGGGCACAGGTCTCCACTCCCTCACATGCTTCAGGCGGATTTTATTATGAAAAGCGAGCTCCAGGACCTTTCTCTATGGGAAAAGTAAACATCTGCAAGTTTTTTGTTCGCCTGTCGATGTAATTTTCTCCATTCATCCTCGTCTCATCTATCATCGCCTGAGAATGCTGATGGTGATTATTGCTATTTGGAGCTAGGGCGGGATCTCCTCAAGGAAGCTTCTCTAAGACGAATGGGATTCCTCCCCCATGAACTAGCGAGCACACGAGACTGCGTGGTTCCGCTTCTCCTGCCTTCCGTGACGTCCTAGACTCCTGCCTCAACGAAATGAGAGGATGTGGAGAGACATGCACGAAAACTAGACAGATGCTTCTTTTCTCATAGTCAGGGTTATAAGATCCTCATATTTCCTCTCGTTTCTCCGTCGCATGTACAAAAATCCCGTAGCTTATCCTTTCATTAGTGAACATCTTCAGGTGTAAGTTTGTGAAATACCGAGGAATAATGGGGGAGTCTGGCGATATGAAATTCTTCATAGGTGTCCCTTGGGGCTGCCCTATTTCCAGAGTTGCAGAATAGAGAGTGCGGAATTGTAATGAATCCACTTTCCTTTCAGCCCTTTAATGACATCTCTAGTTGAAGTCGAGGACGCATTGAAGATTCTTCTCTTTCTCTTCTCTCTATTTCTAGCCTATTTTCTGTAAACTTAATTCTCTCTCAAGCCTTTCGCAACTTGTATAGATTTATCCTCATTCTACTGTTACCAACAAGTCGGAAGAACCTGCAAGACTGCAAATTATACTTTACTCATGATGACAATGAAATCCTGGATGAGATCCCCATTCGTAAAAAAGTTCCAGGATCAGTTTAACCCTCTGAACCCTATTATGCTTATATATTGGAAATGACCAAAATTTCAATTCCAAGGAATTATTATCTTTTGAAGCTGAACAGCATGAAAATGTAAGCATCACCGGGGCTGGAATGTCGTTTCGCGACAAGATTACTTTGTGATTCTTTTACAGGAAATAAGGGAACTTTTGGGGAGGTTTTTTTTCTCACAACTATTTGAAGGTCCCTTTTTGGGTGGAATTCGATTTGGAATGGGAGGTAGATGGAATAAGAATTGAATTATTCTTGCGGAAAGTTCAGGGGAATTGAAGCTGGAACGGTTCTACCATATTCCCCCGCTGGCATTAGCATGGTACTATTCCGTCTGATTTTCTCAATGTTACAACGTCGCTTTGTTTCTTAATATGTGATTATAATTCTCCCATGCTGTGTCCCAAGCCGTCTAATTTATTTTCCTATCCATTTTTTTTTCTTTCCAAAAGGTTCTTTAAAGAAAATGAAATGAATCCTTGGCACCAGATGTGTTCAACAGATTAATCAGGAATCATTCTTTCAATACGCTTTTAAATGTTGTATTGGTGGATGAGAACATAGTCAGACTTCTTTGCACCAACATAAATCCCCAACTGAAGCAGGGCCGTCTTTGAGCCATCCAAGGATATATCCGCATTGATTGCATGGATGACATACATGTCATCCAAGGTAGCATGGATGACATATATGTCATTTATGCTACCGATGCGAGACTAATATAATCAGATGGAGCCGGAACAGTCGGCAGACAAAGAGGTTCTGCGAGAACGAGAATAATGTATCCAGTATGCGTAGAACGAGAGACTAAAACACGTAAAAGCACCAATTATGATTCGCGTCAAGCTATGTCCTTCGTTGAACTCGAGAGGAGCTGGTAAAACAAGACGCGAAAAAAACAAGCTCCCCACTCTCGCGGCAGTTACAAGGTCTGAGAAAAAATAAGTCAGACACATTAAAAGTGGAATGAACTATTAAAACGATGTAAAAAATAAAAAAAAAGCGAAGGAAGCATAAAAAGAAGAAAACCAGCTCTCGGGCAAAGCCCTTTTTCAAGGGAGAGATAAAAGACAGGTTTGAAGGGACGAGAAGGCCACATGAAGGACGGGGATGTCCGCTAACGGATGTCTGGGATGTAAGGATACAGCTTTTTTTAAATATAATTTTTTAAAATAGCTTTTAGTATTTAGAGCATAAGAGTAGAAAATTCGTCAATTGTTTGCTACTTGCTCTGCTACTTCTACTGCTTCCTGGAACGAAAATCTATTATTTTAAAACTGGATTGAAGCTTATGAAGTCTATCGATTGATGTTATAGTCCGAAGAGAGAGGAAGTAAGGTGAAATAGAAATACGACTTAAGTTTGGATCCTTTGAACCGCAGCCGTCAGAACGATAGCCGTTGAAGCTACGATCAGGAAGGGAACCGAAGATCCATCATACTGCTTGTGACTAATGGAACATGTGATAAAATAAACGACCCGGGGGGAACCTTATCACGTTTACGTTGATCGCATACGTCATTGCGTTATCTCAGTACCGGCTCTCAACTGTCCTGGTATTGACTATTCATGAAGAAAGAGCGGCGGCTGCGTAGAGTTCATTTATCAGAGCTGTCGAGGAAACTCCAGAACAATGCACTTCTAACTTCAAGTGTGACACCTGTATATACCCCCGTACACAGGAATGTAAAATATTCAATACAGTATGCAGAAAAAAAAAATCGTTCTCTGATGATGCAGTGTTCATGTTCGGGAAATGTAGAAGCTCAAATGATGCCAATTCTACTCAGTAGACTCGATCCTTTTTTATCACCGGTCGTCCACAAGTGCCATCCTGATTGCCTTCATTGCGGAAGCACCGAAACCCCATTGGAGCCCCTCCACTCAGGTTCTTTAACGACCCACAACGGCAGTCGGGAGTTCTTTACGTGCGCAGAGACCTTCCCTCCCAAACCACGACAGGGGGTCTCGGAAATGAACGCCTCGGCTGGCTGCTTTGGAATCCAGATCCCATGCCACGGGAGCCCTGGGGAAGCGATCAAGAGAGCCACTCACCTGCCCTAACCACGTGCAACAAGTGGTTTTTCGGTTCTTCCACTTGTCCTGTTTCAGGGCTTCAAAAAGTTTCAAAAAGAAGAGGTGCTTGAGACTTTTTTCTGCTCGATCTTTTGATTACAGCGGTTAACAACAACACAGTTGTTATTAACTTGAATAGGTCAAAGAAATCATCCGAAAGAGAATGAGTAACAATCATTTCAATTCATGAAGGTTTTTGGAAGATTTGTGAAGTCAAAGGACTCTCCTCAAAAGTCATTTATCTGCTTTTCCTCCAGGCTCACAGTGGTTCTTGATTCTCAGAATTCGAATATTTGATATGAAGCCATTGAGAAGATTGGAGTTGAAACTGATTCATGGTTGCCGACAGAGTTTGTAGCGGTATCTAATTGCAGGTGAATGTAAAATCTGACAAAGAGATCAGAATTAAGAACTGAATTGTGACCAGTCTGGCTGGAAATCCACAACGTTGGTATTATTTCTTTCCTGGTTTCCGAGTTTACAATTAGACAATCAGTTACAATATAAACGTTCCTATTTTCAGTTGGAGATGCCAAGGGCATCGCCGCCGGAACGATTTTCAGCTTAAATCTCTTCCTGGGGAACACGGAGGAGCTGAGGAAGCTCACAAGGGCTTCTCCAACCCACTTGAGAGGAAGCACCCTAGTGGAAGCACTCGAGTGGAAGACGATGGATAGTCGGACGGTACCGGTATTTTTTTTGTGTCACCCCCATGACTGAGAGCACTCTCTCGGGTGCAAAGAGGTAAATAGGATCCAGGTCTTTCAGTCTTCGTCATTTAAAATATTTTGCATGAATAAGAATCATTTCCTGTTCGATCCATGTGCAAAATTTCCTCTTCAAATCTTTCAGATGTTGAACTTTTTTTCGACCCCAGCAGTATTTCTTCCATAAGCGTCATTGGAAAGCTTCTTGCCGTGCACAACTTTGAGGCACTCAAAGGAAAAGCAGAAAGCAATTATGGGCGTCACCGTGCATGGAGATATCCCTCCATTGCGAAATGGCTTTCCTTGACATCCGAAGAATTTCATTTTCATGGAAATTGTGAGAATAGAAACCTCCTGGGTGCTCGTCCTTTATCGCCAGTTATTATTAGTATTATATATATATATATATATATAGATTGAATAGAAGCATAACTTTGATGTCCCTCCCAGCCAAAGCCACCCCACGGTAACAGGCAGGAAATGCCCGGCCTCTAGCCCAGAAGAGGGCAGAAAACAATTAAATCCCAGAACCATACTATGGCAAAATAGCCTGCAGAGTTGGGGCAAAGCTTAAGAAAGTTAAAAGAAAGAACGGATAACGAAAGATTCCATTCTAGAAAATTTTCAGGCAGCCTGCGTCATTGGGGGTTGAGGCCGCAAGTCTGACCAAACAAACCCTACCCAGGAAGTTTCTACTGCCAGGTGCTACGGCTATGGAATTAAACAGTTAGACTTACCTAATGCCTCAGGGGCAATCACGGCTTAAGTCTGTCTGTCAGTGCCACAGTTAACGATCGATTAGCTCGATCAGCCTCGCGACTGAAATAGCATGGTCGACTCAAACCTATGAAAGAAACGAAGCGGGAGTAAGACTCGGAATGGCTCAAGCCTATGAGGGAGAAGGAAAAATGGGGGGGGGGGGAAGGTTTGGTGCGAAACAAGCCTATGCGAGGAAAAGCGTAGCCCAGGGAATACATACAGGGACTTGCTGAAGTCTCTTGTTTATCCAGTAGCTTACCTGCGGTTACAGCAAATATCTCGTATTTCACGGAATGTCCCGTTTCTGTTCACCTTCGTTACGAATCCCAGATTACATATGACATTCTCGGAACGCATTTCCTCCAACACAACTTAAATGTACCGCAGGAGGAATCAAAAGTGAAGCAATTACCGGTACTTGCGTGCATCAAATCTGAACACCGACTCGAGAAGCGTAGAAGCAGCTGCCCCGCGAGCGTTTCGACATCGCGGGAGTCTTCACAGCGGCCTTCCGGGGAACTCACAATAGCGACAGCAGACTGATGAAAACGCGAGGAAACTCACGAAGCTGCAACAAGCAGGATCTCGGAATTCTTGTCAGAGCAGACTTGGCAAACATGACCCTGCCTGTCACTCTCGACGAGGAATTTGGAATCTAGCATCGTGGGTATGCATGCACAACAATACAATCGCTTTCTTTGGTGCGTCTGAGAAGACAGAGAGGGTCATTCTTGTTACCCTTCTTCCGAGTGAGCCTCCTATTTCGAGAAACAAATGCGGATTCTTGCAAAATCTACTTGAATCTACGTGTCTTTCTCTGTCGGCAAGTGGTTTTGTCATTGTCATTGCTTCAAGCTGCACCAAATTTGTAAGCGAACTCATAAATAGGGAAACCTGATATCCACTCAGTTTTGGAAGCATTTCACAAAAAAATCGTGGAAATAACGTGAAATTAGGAGATTCTCAAAGAGCCAGAGAGATTGCAACGCATGATCGTCCTTCCTTCGTCACAACCGGAAATTTCCCACGCGGGCCGTTTCACGTTAGACCTTTCTCCCCTTCGTATCGAACTTTATCATGTCAGTATTGTCTACGACGTTATACAGGCAAAGGCAACGCATGCTGTTGAATAAACATGCATGTCAAATTGCGATTAGGTTATCTTTGTGCCACTTCTCTTTCCGTTTGGGCCTACTGAAGGCGGATCCAGAAATTATTAATAGGGAACCGCCATGGTCAGTCTGGCAAACGAGAAATGGTGTTACTCAGCGAGGGCAAGGAACGGAGAATATAAGATCAATGGGCTAAATAAATACACGCCCTAGTTCTCCTAATATTAATCAATGTCATTAATCCCCACGGAAGCCCTGCGCTTTTCTAGCAAAATTTAAACTAATGCCATTATGAATCCCGGGGGGGGGGGGGGGGGGGGGGGGAAAAACCCCCCCCCCCCCCCCCCCCCCCAGNGCGGAGGGGGGGGGGGGGGGGGGGGGGGGGGGAATAATCCACCTTCCTCCCCCCTCCCCTCTGGATCCGTCATTGGATATTACGGACCCTTTCACCCTCATCCATGCCAACAGAGCTCCCCTTGCGCGATGAGTTGCACGTTGACGTTTTCGATGTCAATGTTTGCATAGTTTAATGAATGTCTACTCGTTAGATGTCAGGAGATGCAACCAACATGGTACTCTGCATCAGCAGAGTGGAAAACACGTGACGTACGATATGGTATCTTAATATTCGCATCCCAGTGAGAGGTTTCGCCAATATGGGTACTTGAGTGTATAAAAGGGAAAAGTTTAGTTTTGTAGGATAGTTACATGTGGTATCAGATCCAACTTTGGCCATCAGGTGGACTGCATTCGGCCTCAAGGTATAATAAACTTTTTTTGAACAGTACACCTGAGTGCGTTGAAGATAAACACTGACATGAACTAATTTGAGTTCTAGGATCGAGAAATATTGACATTCACGAAGTAACCCGGAGAAATGTCAATGCCAGCATTAAGATGTAACTTGTATGTAATAGTTGCACTGAATTGATTAGATTTCTTCCTAAGTTAGAGCAAGATTATATGACCAATTTTAGCCATAGAATCTTATTTTCTTGGAGGTGGTCCTGAAGATTAGCAACTGAGTTCAGGAGATAGTGAATTAATCATTAGGCAGTGAGATTGGAAAAGTGTTATAGTGAACAGAATTGTCCCTCAGCTTCATCTCATATAGTACAAAGGAATGCAGAGAGTGACCAAGATCTGCCTTAGTAGGCATGTGTAGAGCTATTTAAAAAAAAATCAATTACTTGTTTGGTAGGATAGTAATTTATATTTTTTAGTGATAGTAATAGGTGTTTTGATTGTAATGATGCTGATAGCAACATATATATTTTGTTATATCTCAGGAACAAGTGACATTGATGTAGATGAAGGGAAAAGTAAAGGTTTTTGGTAATTGGAAAACAGTGCAACGAAGGGTGCTGGCATTTCAATGGACACATGGCAGACTTTTGCAGATGAAAGAGTTTTTGTTTTTATAGGTTTATAGACCATAGTTATGGTCATGGTCATTTATTAGGATGTAGTGGTAGCATGAGGCAGATATTTTATAGGCCAAGAGGAGTTTGATGGTGCAGGTGAATAGCATGTGGAGCTGGAGCAAGAGATGAGAAGTAATAAAAGAAAGAAGTTACACTATTGAAATGGTTGACAGATGGCTATGAGTGCATGTCAGCATCAGAGACTAGATCTGTCAGAACTGAGTGGGTTCCCTGTTCACCCTTTAGGTTTTGTGGGATATTGTACTTCCAAATAGCACCCACCTTCTCTCTGATCTAAACAAGCACAATTTGTAGGTGCCTCTCAACAAAATTTATAGATTGTTTTGACATTAGCAACATAGAGAGGAAAGGCAAAATGGGACTCACAAAGGATCCTTTGTGAGTGAGGGAAAATAGTAATTGCTCAGCAATTACTATTTTCCATTTCCCACATCAATTTTGTAATCACAAAGGTTTCAAATATTTAGAATTTGACAAAAAGAGGAAATATACTTGTCTGAGAGTGGAAGCTTGTTCCTCCATGGCTGCCATTTTGGTTAGGTGCTCTTTAGTTTGGCTGATTCCATACCTTCTATAGCCTAGAGGGCAATTGGGTATCCTGTCATAGACCCACACTTCTAACCCCTTACCATCAGTGAGGAGCTTTTAGGCATATATGAATTGAGTACTCTATGGTAAGACTCTATGATCATGGTTAGGCCTATTATACATGTTTCTTTTGAATCCTAAAATTTAGTTGACAAGAACTTAGTTGGAATGAGTGAGAGAACAAAAATGGGAGATAACGAAGTTCAGATGGCCAGAATTTACATGGATTACAATGCTACAACCCCATTGGCTCATGAAGTGAAAGAAGCCATTATCAATGGATTATCTATGTGGGGAAATCCAAGTTCTTCATACTCACTGGGACAGGAAGCAAGGGTTGCCATTGAGGATGCACGACTCCAGATTGCCTCTATGATTCATGCATTCCCTGAGGAGATTCTCTTCACATCAGGTGGGACTGAGGTATGCCTATTGCTAGGTATGGCTAGATGAAGGCATGATGCCTCATTCCAGACCCATAGTTCTCTCCTAATTTATTCACTTGGAGCTTTCAGTTTGGAAGTTGTGCAGATTCTGACCAAAGTTAATCAAAAATGGAATTGTAAGTGTACAGGCAAGCAGTGTGGCAATGAGAACCAGGACTAATGAATGTGCCTTCTTGTCTTTTTCTCCACCTATATGTGCCTTGGGGAATTTTACCTCCCTAGATGAATCCACTCTTTATATCTTATAATAGGGTGAGGTGAGGAAATAATTGAAAACACTTCCTATAGGATATGTGAGAGTCAAAGACTTATGGGGAAGTACTGGTGCTCTGAAGTACTGGAAGTACTGGGAAGTTTAAATTATTTTCTGTGCATAACAGCAGGGCCGTTTCTAGGGACGGGCAATTGCCCGGGGCGCCAGTGGGGTAAAGGGGGAGGGGGGGGGGGCGCCAGAAGGGTAAAGGGTGAGGGGGGGGCGCCATTGGAACTTCTTGCCCTGGGCGCCAACACGCCTAGAAATGGCCCTGCATAACAGGATTTTTACCCATATCCCACAAGCCTTAGTTTCCTTATTCTCAGTGAGAGGGTTTGGCGTTTCTTGCAGTACACACAAATAAAGATGTTCTGCAATACATGCCAGTGCTGCAGCATGTCTTGAAGTGGTTTTATTACACCAATGCAGAGCTTGTAGATCAGTGGTCCCCAACCTTTTTGGCTCCAGAGCCACATTGCTAACTCCCACTGCCATCATAGGCCAATGCAATCACTAGTACTGTTGGAGACAATTTTAAGGAAACCTTAGGGTAATTATTGTGGGTTAGGGCCTTGTGGGCCATTTGTAAGCACCTTGCAGGCCACTTTTTGCATGTGGGCCACAGGTTAGGCACCACTGTTGCAAATCTATGCTTGTTTTGAAGTGTCAGTTTTGATTCATGTTTCAGGCAAATCATATGGTGATTCATTCTGTCATCTGTGAGGAAGCAGATCAGGGAAATCCCATTCACATCATTACATCAACAATTGAGCATGATGCTATCCTGGAGCCGCTCAAGTATCTCCAGAAACAAAAGCACATTGGTGAGATTTTTTAATGATGATTGTTCCATGGTATGTCTCTCAAGGATTCACTGGGAACATTTTAACATCATTTTCCTATTGATGTACAGTCCATGTAGAACCCACACCCCTAGATATTGCAAGGTTGCTATGAAACATCATGAGGCTTCCTGCAATATCAAGTCTAGCTGGGAAAATGAATGATCATCATTGCCAGAAACACTTTTGGTCCACTGATTGATCACCACCTCCTTGTGGTAGGGGTGGAAAAGAGGGCATGTTAAAATGTATGCATCCTAAACTAAATTTGCATGCTATATCCCCTCTGCTGTCAGAGGAGATAATCTTCTCATTCAGAACCTAAACATATATCACACTTTATTTGCAAGCATCTCTGCCTGCTCTCATAACCTCCCTCTTTGGCTGCTAGAGCAGGACATGAATAGTCTTAAGTTATTAAGAATGTGTGAGTTATCATGGGATCTTGAGAAAGCCCTCCCATACCTGGCCAGTGGGAAATATCATGTTAACCAAGAGACCTTATTCACCAATTTAGGATAACTCTTGGATGTCAAATGCCAGAACTATGCCATATGTACAAGTGTAGGACTTCAATCTTCCTCACATCCATTGCCTTTGTAATGCCCCATGCAAGCACTTCAGAGATCTGCTGCTTCTATTGGCCTTTGGATTTGTCTAATCATGATAGGAATACTTTATCAACATCACTATTTGAGTATCCTAACAGGATCTTCTATCCCCTGATAGATGAGCATCATCATCAACAAACCACATCATCACCTACTTACAAAAAGCACCTGCTAATTAATGGAACCCCTTGCAAGATCCATCTTACTGGATAATGTTCCATGGAACAACTGCATCATTGACCAGCTGAGACCTATATAATCCTCTTCATTTCCTTCATTTGAAGGTCTGGTGGTATTACATTCACATTCTACTGGTCCTCCTATATGGAATCAAACTATTGATCACTGAACAAGTTAACTCGAACATTGAAGCATATTACTTATGTTGGAAAAGGATACGTGTTGCACCTCCCCTTGGTGCACATGTCACTGGCTGGAACATATTTACTAAGTCCCTTTCCACTACTCCAGAAGGACACTGAAATCCTACCTGTTGGAGTGGTACTCCGAAGAACAAGAACTACCAACTTTTGCCAGTGACAATCCTTACTGAGACCAACTGGTTTCAGAATGTCATGCGATGATCACCCATTATCTCCCTGGTAATGTAGGAATCCGAACAGCCATGATACTTTGAGGCTTAAGAATACTCCCTTTTACTTTTCCCCAGAATATACCTCACAGAGGCACAGAACATATGTAATAGCCCCAAACTGTTTTTGCATGTATAATTATGTCTTAAAAAATAATAGATGTGAATGGATGAGTGAAATGACAACCTGACAGTGTTCTCCACGCAAGGACACAAAAAACGCATAACCAAGAAAGAGTTGAGCAATCTTGATGAAATTTGGTACACTACCTCATACTAGCATATTATGATATTGATTAGAATTTCAAGTGTGTGGAATGGATATTAATGTCAAAAGCATACCAATTAATCCAATTTCAATATTGGCTATGGGGTCATACTAATTGCCAAAAACTGTTACCTAGATGGTTTTTACTGATGAAACATGGTAGGTGAACTCCTAAAGATGTTTAGAAAAATCTAGTAAAATTTTGAGATTTTGAGATGAAGCAATTTGGAGAAAACTTGTTAAATGCTGGAAGAATTGTGAGGGGCAGTGCCATTGAAGGCACCAATTTCCATTTTTCCTACTCACAAGCTGCTTCCCTTTAGAGCCATTGTTGAATGTCTAACTGCAAGGCAGTGCCAAGATGGGATCTCTGGAGGCAATTTCAACTTGTTGTTAAGGTGTTTCATTAATGGAAAGTAATTGTGATACATTTTTCAGTTTCATGCATCAGGCTGATACATGCACCAAGTTAATGCATGATAAGCCTCCCAGTTACCCTACATCCATAAAATACCCTAAGAGCTTGTTGAAATAGCCACCAGAGATCTCATCTTGGCACTGCCTTGTGGTTGAACTTTCAACAACAGCCTTATAGGAAGGTGGCTTGAGTGAAGGAAAAAAGGAAACTGGTGCCTTCAATGCCCCTGCCCTTGTCCCCAATTCTTCAAGCATTTAACGAGATTTCTCCAAATTGCTTCATCTCAAAATTTCGAAATTTGGCTAGATTTTTCTCCACATCTTTAGGAGTTTTCTTGCCATGTTTCCTCAGTAAAAATAATCTAGGTCAGCGCTTCCCAACCCAGGGTCACAACCCCAAATGGGGTCACGAACCAGCAGCTAAAAACCAAGTTTTGTTTTTCTTTGAGATTTTAGCGCATTGGTGGGGGAATCTGTCGAACTTTGGCCAGTTCTTGGGGTCCTGAATGGTATGATTGTGATTTAGGAGGTCACATGTGAGAAAGGTTGGGAAGCCCTGATCTAGGTAATGGTTTCGGGTGATTAGTATGCATAGCTGATATTGAAATAGGATTAATTGGTATGTTTTCTCAATTAATCTTCATCCCACACACTTGAAACTCAATTTCATAGTATGCTAGTGTGAGGTAGTGTACCAAATTTCATCAACATTGCTCAACTCTTTCTTGGTTGTGCTTTTTTTTGACGATGAGTATAGTTTGGTATTAGAGTGAGTTTGGTAGACTATTGTTATTATTGACTGTATCTATACAAAGAGTTCAGAAAGAGTAAGGAATTCAATGAAGATTAGGTTTGAAGTGGTGTCTGTGTTTTGAATCCTTTGATTTCTGGCCCTAAGTATCTTCTACTGTCTTCATGAGACCAATAATCCAGTCAAGCCTTTCTTTTATGCAGGAGGCCACAGGAGCTAACTTGGTTCAATGAAGGAGAAAGGCAATTTGATATTAAGGCAACATGGACATATTATTAAAGAAGAGAAAAGGATCTCAGATGGATGGACAGAGACTAGAAGGCTAAGGTGTTCATTATGATGAGGAAGATGAAGAATAAATTGCTTGTAGACCTTTGAAAGATGATGGATATGAAAACTCTATGACTGGTTTCCATAATCTTACATGCAAAACAGTACTAACACAAAAAGTACCAGCAACAAGCTGCAACCTGAGGTCAGTTTGGTCCATCTTCGAAATGCAGAACATGATCTCCTCAAACTGGTAGCCTTCCTCTTGGATATTCACTTCTTATGGAACTATTCAAGCTCATTCTCCAAGTCTTTCATTTCTGGTTGTAAGTAGTGTAAGTTGCTACATGCATCACTTATCCATTTTCAATGGAAAATCCTCTAATTTAAATTTTGACTCATTAATTTATATCAATCAGATTTTAAATGAGCCAACCATAGCTGTTGCACAGTTGATTTGTACCATCTAAGAAATTCATTCCATTTTTTTCAACTGCCTGATATCTGTGAGTATGGCTATACCATCATATTATAGCCTTTTGGTTGAAAAATCGGTCATTGTGTCATGACATGTCTTCGAATTATCTTGCAGATGTGACATATTTGGAACCAAGGGGGGAAGTTGGGACAATATTAGTGGAGGATGTAGAGAAGGCCATCAGACCCTCCACACTCCTTATTACCCTTATGATGGCCAACAATGAAACTGGAATCCTCCTGCCTATTCAGGGAGTTGCCCTGTAAGTGTAATTCCATTATTTTTAACCCCACCTCTGCTTTCACTTTTCATTAGTTGCATCTGTTTTCTCGTATAATGATATTGAAACTCATTTTATATGTATTCAAAATGAAAGCCACTGCAAATTGCATATCCTTTAAACTGGTTGTCATAGGTACAGGGTACCCTGAAACCTCAGCCCTCTCATCCTGCCTTGCATCGATCATGCACACAAAAAACTGGTCAACTCCATATGAAAGCCCATCTCATTTTAAAATTAAATCTGTCTTTAATGATGGCATCAATACAGTTGTAGTACAGTGAAACCTGTGGATTCGGCCACCTTGATATTACGGCCACCTCCTATTTGCGGCCAGAAGGGCTCAGTCCCAACTATTGGTTCCATAGGCTCAATGTTAAAATAACCTGTTTTATCTGGCCACCTGTCTAGTGCAGCCAGCAGCCAAGGATTTGCAGACCCTCTGGGCTGGCCACTCTTTAATCCGACCAGAACACAGGAAGGAAAGAAGATTGCAGGTTCATTACCTTCCTCTTTTTTATTTCCCTGCCTTTCTTTCTTCTCTCTTTCCCTTTCGCCTCTTTCCCCTCCCCTCTCCGATCCCTGAATTGACCTGTCGCTTGGTTGTCCAGGTCACATCTCCAGAGTTTTGATAGCGAGAGAACGATCATCAAGAGTGCTGACCTGCTGCTAGTTCTTCCCTGTATCTTGCTCCCTTTCTTAAAGGCCATCAAGTGCTATGAAGAAGCTGAAGTGCTTTTTGGTAGAGAAGGGGATGCACCAGTCAGTCGAAGCAATCATGAAGCTTGAAGCATCTCTCCAGGAGCGTGTGTGCTAACGCAAAATGCATTCACATCAAACGAACATTCAAGACTTCTTCACACTGACATACTGGTCTTCAAATTTTTCTTGCCGTACATATTATAACTAAAACCTCACAAAATCAGAAGTACAGCACCTTTGTAGTAAACAGTGTGTTTAATTTTCCTGAAAAACTGACTGGTAAGTACCTCACAGTTTGCCTATAGAAAAAAGTGGGGGAGGGGGAGGAAGTTCCCCTCTTTACAACGGCCACCTGTCAGAACCGGCCAAATTTAGAAAGTCCCCCTTGTCGCCATACTACACAGGTTTCACTGTCGTATTAGTAGCCTGTAAAAAGCAATTTTAAAATAATATTTTCACCTTTACTTTCTATGAAATAAAAGATGCACAAGCTGCATTCATCACCCAATCCTGAGTTATTCATGTTCTTCATAGGGAGAACTTTCTGTAACTTAATTTGAAAATTTTAATTGGCTATTGTGCATCTTACCCTCATGCTGTTGTTGGGCTAGGATGGGGCTCACACAATATAAAGGTTCAGGCTGTAAACATGAAATGGAATAGTTCAGTAAGAAAAAAAGCCTGTTTTGCTTCATCATTGCACAGTTCTGCCACTGAAAGGGGGAGGGCTGAGGTTTTATGCTGCCATGTATACACCCTTGCACATCTATTATTTCCTTATTTGCATGCTGCTCCAAACTGCAGGCAGTCATTTCTTGTTGATTCAAGTGCTGTCATATGACTGTTTTGTGAGAGTGTGTGCATCCACTTTTCCTTAAAACTTGCTACCCAAACAATGAAGTAAGAAAATGAATTACTGTGGTTAATAGTAAACTTCCTGTTGGATTCATGATGACTTTTCATGTGTCTTTGGTGAGTTCTTTTTTCTATGCATGACCATGTAACCCAATTTTTAAATGTGAATTCATGTTGTGTAGAGCATTCTCATGCACTGCAAAAGCTTATGTGACATCCTTGGCTATTCTTGCTTTTTCTTGCCTTTGCTGCTGTTAATGCCATATGGTATGCTTGGCATGGTGAACCTCCACTGCTTAAATTGACAAGGAGAGGTTGGCTGGGCATTTAAATCCTCAGCAATCAATGTGATAATTTATTTTAATGTGTTAAGATGAGCTTGCCTGAAGTTCCCATCTCAAACTATTTTCAATCATGGCTTGGGAAATTTCTAGCTGTCCTTCATTATGCCCATCCCAGTAGATGGCAGACTACAATCAGACTTGTTCAGCAACACTTGATTCCTCAGTGTTATTAAGACACTATAGTCCATAATGTCACTATTGTATGAATTCAGATAAAAGAAGCTGTAATACAATTGCCTATCCTTTTGCCCTATGCTTCAGATCGAAGAATACAAAAGCATCATGTGCCTTTCTAGACACACCAGTAACTTTTGTGCTAGTGTATGTTAATTATTATTATGAAGATCTGACCAATGTTGGGATGTGGATGCCCTGTTTTCAATTACTTCCTTTTTTCATTACCCATATCAGCTTGAAGATCATTCTCTCGCCTACCTACCTAGCCTACCATTGTTTAATTTTCAAGGCGACTGAGAGAGATCAATGAGCAGAGAAGGGAGTCTGGAGGAAGGAAGATTCTTTTACACTCAGATGCAGCTCAAGCCATTGGAAAAATTCCTGTCAATGTTGAGGACATGGGTGTTGACTTTCTCACCATTGTTGGACACAAAGTGAGGAAACTATTCATCTCTCTTAGTTTATTGGATAATTGTATGATGTCTTTTATGTTTCAAGGTTTGTCAGAGTCATGCTATTTTTTTTCTTTTCAAAACATACATTCTTGCTTTCATATGAAACAAGAAGTATGGGGAAAATTCAGTCGAGAAAAAGGTCTGTTCTAAGCTCAAATTATGGGGAATGAGAGAGTGTTATGTATTGCTTTGTGCAGTTTTATGGTCCAAGGATTGGAGCCCTGTATGTTCGAGGACTTGGGAGTGGAGATGGTGCATTATTTCCACTCTTCCGGGGAGGAGGTCAAGAGCGTGGGTACAGACCAGGAACAGAGAATACCCCAATGATTCTTGGGTTGGGTGCTGCTGCTTTCCTTGTTTGTCTCAATCTCTCATCTTACCAGAAGCACATGGAAAACATGAGAAATGCCCTCATCACCCTCCTCAAGGTACTCAGGTGCTTCTTCAGCTTGCAGAAGTCTTTTAGTCAGTGAAAAGACTTCTGTCCAAGGCTATAGCCTAGGCATGTTGCCCTGTCCACATCATAAGATGGTGATCATCAAAATCAAAACTCTATCCAGCATCTACTCTATGATATGTAAATAAATGTATTCATTGAACCTGATGCTTATAGGAGTATCCAACAGATGCGGGTTGTACTGGAGTTTCTGTTATTGAAATACAGCAATGAAATTCTATGGTAATATGGATTCTCCTTGAGTAATGCTGCCTAGAGGGCTCTGCTTATTTTCTAGTTTCCACCCATGTAATATTCCATATTGAGATATTGCTGCAATGTATTCTAATTTTATCATAATTGAATAATCTCTCTCATTCACACTCTGATCATTTACTCTTGTCAAAAAGAAACTTACCAAAAAAGAGTTTGGCTAAGGACACAAAATTTGGTACAGAGGTCAGAGTAATATGAAATGAAATTGATTAAAATTTCAAAGCTACAGGTTACTCTTTCTAGAGGACTCACCAATTGCCCAACTGAAATGGGATGAGTTGGGATGGAGGATTTCCAATCCATCACTAGCCTCAGGGTTGAAGGTCTTCCCCTTTCACATATTTCTCTAGATTCATGTCATTCTTCAGAGAATTGGCTGGCCTGCATTCCTGATGACACTCCCCTTGTTATCCAGATCTTATTTGGCTCTTGATCTCCTTCCACTTTTCCCTCTTTTTCTCTATCCCCCTTCATTTTGTCATCTTTCCTTCCTGTTAGATTCCTTGTCTCAAAATCCCATAGAGGTCTATTTATGCCCTATTATTGAATTCATTTTTATAAATATTTTTGCTGATGTGCCTTTTTAGTGTGTTTTTGGTATTTTCACCTTGAAAGTTCCTTGAAACTTAGGGCCCATTGGTTACAGGAGGCATTTGAGGAGTCCCTTGTGATCCATGGAGACATAGACCCAAAGAATCGTCTACCAAACACTGTGAATTTTTCCTTGAAGCCTCCTTTGTACACAGTAAAGGGAAGAGAGATTCTTGGGAAGATTCCCAGACTATGTGCCTCCACGTCTGCTGCCTGCCATTCTCATTCCGTCAAACCCTCAAGTGAGAACTTTCCATCCTCTTTCAAACTTTGAAAGATTGATCCCACACACCAAGGGCATCCTGTTTCTCATTTTTGCCTTACATGCTTCAAGAGCTCTTCAAAAGTGTGCTTCATAGGCATTTCCTTGGGAGAAGAAAAATTTGTATTTTTCTTCATACCTTATGCAAAGTTTCAGGGTTTCCAGGCATAGGGTGACTAAAAAAATTAACACCCAGTCATTTTCTGTAGGAGAATATCATTTTCTGTAGGAGGTAATGTTCTGTGTATGAACAACAAAGGTAATTTATCAACATTGGAAGGTGATAAAGTATTGGAATGAGGACTAGGTTTTTGTCTGTACACTTGTCTTAGCCATGTAATATTAGTTTCCTGACTTACAGGTGGATTATTCTGCCACAAGCGCACACTTGTGGCAAAATAATCCTTGCAGTCTGCATTCAATCATCTCAATAATTTATTATAGTTAGCATGTTCTCAGGGTATGGTGAAAGTAGCATATAGCCAAATCGTAGGTCTTTACAGCAAATAAGGGTTGTGCTGTGAGATTTTAATCTGCCATTAGAGCAAAAAATGGCCTCAAGCTTTCAGAATTTCAACTTCCCCATTGCTGATGACTTAATTGGTACAAACTCTAAATTGTAATTTAAAAAAGTAATGTACTTTGAAATTTAAAAGTGAAAAAATGATATGGGAATTGTAGCCTCAAAATCTTTTTCAATGATGATATTCTCATTCCCACCAAATTTGACACATATACAGGGTGAGAAAAAATTACCAAATAAACTCTTTGTGGTACATATTCATTAGGGCTTTTACATAGTCAACTCTTCAAAACAATAATACTATCATGAATGAATGAATTTGAATTGAAAATTGTTTTACAGCTTGTGGTACAAATGTTCAAAATGTTTTCCTTCAACATTGATACATTTCTGGAATTGTTATTCATAAAGTGGCACAGTCAGGAGCACAGAGTTTACTGGGTTATTCTGATTATCATGATTCCTTCCCACAGAATTGTGGAACTGACTTTTTATATGTGTAATTTTTATTGCAAATTTTTCCACAAAACAGAAACATTACTTTAATCTGTTAGTATAATTTTTTTATTATTCTCCTTTATTTTAGTTTTAATTAATTAATTTTGGAGTCCATCAACTTGGTCAACTCAACTTGATGGACTCAGAGAGGGTCTACCAGTGTGGTTCCAGTAAGATTATGAATCCCTTGTTATGGATTACCCATTCATGGTTGGCTTGATGAGAACTTCCTAGGAAGATGGATTGGCCAATTCACTGGATCTTGCTCAAATGGACTTTTTCTTATGGGGGTTTCTTAAGACAAAGGTGTACCAAGTAAAAATTAGAATTCTTGACCATCTCTGTGAATGGATTGCATGCATTTGTGCATCCATTGATAGCAATGAGTGCTTGTTCCAAAGGGCTCACAGGAGTATGAAATACCACCTGCAAACATGCTTTGAACTGAATGGGAAACATTTCAAACAATTATGATTTGGTTCCACTAATAAGTGTATTTCCCATTGGGTAGAGACTTTTCAGACATCCCGTAGAAAAGGAAATATTGGAGATGAACTGTTTTTGAACTGCATCATGCTTTCAGATGTGCCTTTCCCTGACTTTGAATTTGTGCCTTACCACTGGAAAAGTTGGACATCTCTATTTTGGGCTGTTATGAATGACTCACTCTTCATTGTAGGGGTCTTGCTTGCCTGTGGGGTGGATGAGAACTTGGCTGCTGGAGCCATTCGATTAAGTGTGGGTCGAGAGACAACGGAGCAGGAGATCAAGGAGGCCGTCCTCCTTCTTCGGGAATCTGTGTCCTTGCACAAGTGATCTGTGTGACTTCTTGATGTTTGATCTTTGCCAATAAAGATGATATATTCTGTCACTGGCTCTCATGCCTTTTTTCTTTTTTAAAAATGAAATTCTCTAGTTCTATTAATTATTTCAGCAACTTCATGTCCCATTTGCAAAGTATTCACTTATAAGAATTCAAATCCTGACGACGTATTGCTGGGGGTGAACTTCAGACACCGCAATAAATGTGTGCACTCCTGTGTTTTGTCAAAGTAGGGTTTCATGTTTCCGGTCACTTTGAGCCTCTCACGGCCAGCAGAGACAATTACTGTCTGACTCGACCTATGGCAATGTCGCGATTAGTAGAGAAAGGAAATTAGGAAGTGCATGATGCTGTCTTTCCAAGGACTGCAGTGCTGATACTAATTACGTATCTTTGTGGGCTTCCACTTCAAACGGTAAAATCCTCAGCAAAGACCTTATAAACCGTTCTTGATCTTTACCTTCCTTTTTTTTTTAAGCAAAGCCATATCCTTTAAGACAGGGTTTGCTAAAGCACTTATACCACCCACGGATGCTCGCGTGTCATTATTACATCCGTCGTGGATCGTGCGAAGCATGAGAATGGAAGTACCCAGTTGACCCGAAACTGGAAATCAGCGGGAATGAGCGTGCAATAACGGGGAACGGCGGTGCAGGAACACTATGCTAACGATAACAAAGTGGTTTCTAGATTCTCCTGGAGAGGCAATCGATGCCAAAAGGCTCTTTTCGGTGGAAGTAGTATTTACAGAAGAGGTAGGGACACTGCCTCTTGATCTTGCAGCCGATACGAACTATTGCCCTTGACAGCCTGGGGCCGTAACTAGAAGGGGGGGGGGGGAGCTCTTTTTCATGACGCTATTATGCTCTTATTTGGTTAAAAGATATTTATTAGCGTAACTGTAACGTATAATATCGGACTCAGCGTCCGGTAGGCCGGAGACAAAATACCATCTTAATAGGTAATTTAAAAACCCATTTAAAATTTACCGTCCGTCAAAATCTGGAATCCGTCAAAAACCTGGCGGTGAAGCATCTCACAGTGATAACCTGCGTATGATGAATCTACCATAACGTCGATTTGATAAATATTTTTTGTGGGAATCCCACCAGTTGGTAATTTATCGCTTCTATTTAAAATCGTTTTTGCAAGTGTGATATACAAGTCGTGCCTCTTCGTCCCGTGCGTCTTCGTATTCCTGCTGAAAAATCCCATATTGTTATTCCGCGGCATAACAATATCGTTTGTCTGTTGATTCAACGAGAGTTTCGGAATAATTTAAATCAGATTTGGTCCGAATTTCACAGAACCACATTTAGATTTCGGTAATTAGTTTTCCCGCTTTTAAAATTCAGTCCGACGACAAAGTACTGAATCCAAATTTAGTCTTGAGAATGACATGAGGTAAGAGTTCACACGAACAAGGATGATGAAACCTGCAATAATAAAATTTCCCTCTATTTAGGAGCCAATAAGTCGTTTCCGTCGATAAGAGCTTCCCGGGTAGATATTACACGGTTCTATGCTATCAGGCCTTCCTTGTTACGACCCTCAGCTTCGTGCAATCGTTCGCAACGACATAATTTTCGGTCTCACAGGAAGGAACTCGCTCCCCAGCCGAGAACGCAGGGAAATGCTCGGAAATGCTCCCTCGCCTCGACGTCATCCAAAGAAGAGAAGGAAAATGCGGATGGCCTCGACTCGATGGACGAGGTCGCGAGTCGCAGGTCAAAAACTCAATTAAGAGTTACGGGTGAAGGATCATCCCGATCTCTTAACTCCTGGCCTTTTCCACCGATTAAGACGAGGCCATGGACATTTTCCTTTTCCATCTATCTAACGACACGCGCGACCGCGTCGGCGCGAGGGGGCACTCCCCTCCCCCTACCCGCCCCCCACCCTCCAGCCCCCCCTTCCCCTCACCTGCCCCCACCCTCCAGCCCCCCACTAACCCCATAGGGTTTCCAGCATTCTCCTTGGGCACCTACGATCTCACTGAAATGATGCTCCACAGCAATTTAGGATAGTGGGAAGCATACGAGTATAAACAGGGTGTCCGAGAATGGTCGCAAATTAAATCAAAATTAATATCTCTGGAAAGAAGTGATATACAGGGTGTCCCAGAAATGTTGTCCAACGTTTCAACTAATATAACTTTCTTTAATTTTCATGCGAATTACATGGGATTTTTATTATTATTTTACAGGAAGCCCTCGACTATATAAATGCATGACGGAACTCACCCTCGAAGATAAAGTGAGACGTGCAGCCTGGGCCATGACATAACGGAAACGATCCCGAAAGTCATCGCCGATTCGGAAGGGAACGCGGGAGAGAACCACCATCCGCGAGACAAATTAACGGGTGGAGAAGAAAATTTGGGGGGAAACTGGAAGTCTCCAGAACGTCATACTTTCCGGTGGGAAAAGAACATCGACGGGACCTCATTTCTCGGAACAGATTCTTGCCAACAAAAAAAAGGCGGGAAACTTTTCGCGCTAGAGCTCTCGATGGACTTTGGTAAGGGCTTTCAAGCGATTGGGCCTCTGGATGCCGATTCACGCCACATCTGTCGCACAGACTTCTTTGGGCTCGAGTGAATCTAGGCAAGATTCACTTCCATCGTGTATTTATATAGTCAAGGGCTTCCTGTAAAAGACAATAAAAATCCCATGTAATTCGCATGAAAATTAAAAAAAGTTATACAAGTTGAAACGTCGAACAACATTTCTGGGACACCCTGTATTTCTTTCCTACTTTTCAACAAACGGTAGGCACACTCACCGAGTTTCTTTCGGGAGTTGATGGACCTCGACGCGTGCACCTTTTATAGCTCGGCACGCGTCCGATCGTGACTCCACCTCGCGCCAGGCGTTCGTCAACGCGTCCGAGACGACGGTGTCGACTGCCGCAACAACTCTGTCTCGTGAAAGTGTCACGTCGCCTCGACCCGATGAACAAACTCTCGCACGACCCGACGGGAAAGAGTCTCTCTCGGGGTGAAGACGGACGACCGCGGGATCTCCGAGTTTTCTCACGCGTCTCGATGCGTCGATGCGCCGTTTGAGAGTCCGGACGAATCCGGACATTTTCGTGCTCTCGTGCCAGGCACGGAGCGATAGCAAGAGCGAGACGTGCGCGGACGAAGGCGGTTTCGAGTTTCCATCCGAGCCATCATCCCACCTGAAACCGCTTCTTCATCACGAAAGGCGAGAAGCAGGAGAAAGCCACGAAGACGGGAAGGAAGCCCCTTGCACGATCGGACGTGCCCCACGAACATTCCATGCACGATCGGACGTGCCCCACGAGGTCCTCATGCACGATCGGACGTGTCCCGCGAAGACTGCATGCACGATTTGTCATGCCCCGATCGTGAAACGATGCAATCCGGGATAGTGAAACTATTTTTCGGTTCGCATTCATTTTTATCATAAAATACTACCGAAGTACCCGGCGTTGTCCAGGGGAATTCAATATTTCGTGCATGACAAATTGGGAAACATTAGCCTTGTGGTTTCCTACGAGTTACCGATCTTAGGTGTCGCAAAATGCGCTCGGACCCCTTTCCCTTTTTTTTTTTTAACTTCCTTTCTTTTTTAACGGTTTGAATAATTTCTCTATTGTTTTGGAGTTAAAAACTTTTTGGTAAGATGTTTTTATCGTTTTGAAACATGTTTTACATGAAAACTCGATCAAAATAATATTATTTGATACTTACGACCTACTGTGGTGATCCAGCAATGGGATGACCCCGAGACACTGTGATGCAGGTGGCCGGGAGGGGAGAGTCGGATGGAATGAGAGGACGGAAAAGAAGGCAGGGGACGGCCGGGAATCGAACCCTCGACCTCCCGATCGCCGGTCAGGTGTGCAACCGCTGCACCGGGGAGTCCGGGAGTCGGTCGTTCCTCTCGATGCCATCCCAGACGCTACGGTACCCCGGAAAAGTACCCCGGGAGTGAACATTTTGGATGGAAACGTAGCCCTCGACCTTCCCCCGGACGAAAGCGGAGGCCGTGCAACGTTTGCTCGCACTGGCTCCTGCGGACTCCGAATGCATAAAGGAACGGACAGACAAACTTTCTCCTTTATGTATCGAGAGATTTGTGATGGCCGAGATCCAGCAACCGGTGTCCGATTCGAAAACGTGGAGTCTGGAGGAAAAAGGAGGAAACTGGGGGAACGAACGCGTGGCGTCCGTCTCGAGACTCCGCCCTTTCCGCGACCCACGCGATGCGATCTCTCTCTCTCTCTCTCTCTCTCTCTCTCTCGTCTCTCCGTCCGTCTGTTTCTTTTGGCAGGGAAGAGCGAGTATTCCCGGCTTCGATGGTTCTCGCTTTTTGCCACGCGTTGGGTTCGTTCGAGATGGAGGGGCATCTTCGACCGCGAAGGGTCTCGCGGATGCGAACGAGTCGTCGTGCGGCGACTGTCGATGGCTTCCGTGCAAATTTTAAGCAAATCTGCACCGTCGCACTCGCACGTATTTCCATCTTGGGTCGCCCGGTATCAGAGGATTAAAAAAAAGATGTTTCTCCGAACTGTATGATCTCTCCGTAAAGTGATGAGATTCGCGCGAGTTCTCAGTAGATAGAAATACTGTATAACCCGGCTTCGTTTTTCGCATTCGCTCGATGGGAAAAGGCGAGCGTGCACGACGCCCTGCCCAGTCGCTCATCGGACGGAAACGAGATGCTCAAAATAGAAAATCTCATCATCATCACGACGAAGCCTAGATTGTTGTGGACTCTGATGGCCAGTGAACTCGTTCACTCTGCAAGAAAAAAACAGCGACTGAATCGAGAATCGAACAGAACCGATTCGCGACCCCGTAAAAAAAAAAATCCCTTCGAGTAAAACGGGACGAGAATTTTTGGCATCGAGAACGTGCAATTCATTGCCGACGACAAAGCGCAAAAAGCTGAAAACGGACTTTTGGCGTTTGGAATTCCTGCACGAAGACCCCACCCGTCCGACCCGGAGAAGATTCCCTCGTCGGAATCCTCGAGCGGGAAACTCGTCCCAAGATGGAGAAGGAATCGCTCCCGTCTGATAAGAAGATGCGGAAACTGGGTCGAGAAGAGCAGATCGCGCGGGAGCAATGTCTCCGCTCGCACGAGGAGACCCGAGGAGGGTGGGGGTTGGGGGGAGGGGAGGGGGCAAGGGAGGGGGCGAGGGGGAGGGGAGGGGGCAAGGGAGGGGGGCGAGGTGCAATCCGATCCATGGTCGCGGCTATTTTCATTCCTGATCGGGTGTAGTGCAAAGTGGCCCAAAATGAAATCGGGTAAGAAAAGAGTTGAAGTAACACGTTTAGAAATTCCTACAAAACAAGACGGAGCGAGGTCTTAAAATAGATCGTATCTTCTCCGTGCAGGTATGTGTCGAGTGATGAAAAGCTCCATGGCTTTCTATGGGAGGAAGATCAATTCGTTAATGCATGCAAGAATCGTCGATGAGCGATATCGACGAAAGGCGATGGGAATCACGTTTTCGTCGGTGCCTTTCTTTCGTTCCGTAATTTCCAGGTGGATCGTTCCACGACGCGTGGCAATGGTCTGTACTCGACCGTCTCGAAACGAAGCGACGTTTTCTTTTCAGACGGATCGTGGCGAGGAAATCGTACGGCAAAATCGAATGATGCGTCTTAAATTTAAACGGAAAATTTTAAATCTAACTCAAACTCTAAATGGCTTCATATTAGCTATAAGAACAAAAAAAATGGCCGTAAGCTTTCGATATTTCGAACTTCCCTCACCATCGACCTGATACATAGAACCACTAATTTGTAATTAATAATCAACTTTCCAACTTGAATGCGGAAAAAAAACTATACAGGAATCTATGCACTTGGAAATGACTTGATAGATGCATGGACTCGTTCCACCTCGAATTCCACAGAGATGTCAGGATTTCCGCGCAGAGAAATCCCCCCAAGAAACAAAAAAAAAATTTGAATAACAACATAACAACGGAAGATGTGGATGCTTCAGCGACAACTCATTTTCCCCCTCTTGATAAAAGGGAATTTCCCCCCTTCCCCTCTCCCCCTCTCCCCCCTTCCCCTCTCCCCCTCTCCCCCCTTCCCCCCCCTGGAATTTTTCCAACGATGTAAATACCAGTGTCTGGGAAACATGACGAATGAACAACTTTAGAGCATTGTCAATTTTCTCAGTGGGACGAAAAGTGAGTTGGATATATAGCCGAAGTCCCTGAAAGCCGAGTATAAATACACGCACCTTATTGGGTCGAGATCGGAATTCGCCGCCATAAACAAAGACTAGTTATTACCGAGTCGGACCGTGTCACCGATGCGTGTGTAGGGTGTCGCAAGAGTCGGGAACGATGGAACGAGAACGTTCGATGGAATGTTTGAATTGAATGTTTGATTTCCTTCTCGGACCGTTCGGAACCCACTCGCCGATTCGATGAGAAACTGCGGCATCGAAGACTTCCGTTTGAATCCGATCGAAGCGATTCGGGTCGGCCCGAGTCGACCTCGAGACGCCGAGGGACCAAAGTGATGAAACTCGGTCGTTTGGGGCTCTCTGGCATCGCATTCTACGATTGAATTCATTTTGGCATCATGGCATTCCGTGAGGTCGGTGGCCGGGTTTCAACCGCTCTTACCAGGAAATGATCCGGAAATAAGAAACCCATTAATCTCACGATTCTTGTCTCTTGAAGAACCCTGTACTCACGACACCGGTCGGAGCTTAGAACATTTAAAGAGAATTGGAATCGCACCTTAACTTCTCCGGGCAGCCCGAGATGCATATCCGGTGATTCCCCTCGTGCTCGGTACTTCGGCACTCGGCACCGACGCAGTCGATGACAGCGGAAGGAACAGATGAAGGAACGGATGAAGCGTGCCACGTGGCTCGTACACTGCCTCAAACGTTTCGGGGATGTTCCAGGAACGGGTTTGCTTGGTTCACCTTTCCCCGGAAAGCCCCCTAATTGCATGAAGCAGTAGATTCGTATAAATATACAAACCCATTGTGCACCGAATACGATGACAGGAAAGGGGGGGGGGGGGGGGGGGGGGGGGGGGGGGGGGGAA
>CAJPEV010001257.1:61848-72114 GCA_905338385.1 Darwinula stevensoni | reverse complement strand
TTCCTCCCTTCGTGCTTCCCCCCTTCGTGCTTCCCCCCTTCGTGCTTCCTCCCTTCGTGCTTCCCCCCTTCGTGCTTCCTCCCTTCGTGCTTCCTCCTTTCGTGCTTCCTCCGTTAACGCTTTCCAGTTGAGGATCTAAATGAAGGTCTGGAGTAATGGCTTCGATATTCGTGAGATCTCACTGGTGCGATGCCAAGCAAGGGTTGCCCCGCTCGTTCGAGCATGAAAATGGCGGGCCATTATTGTTAAGTCTGAAGAATGAATTTACTGGTCTCAAGCTTTCTTTGCGGAAAGAGATTGAAGCACCTTTCAATTCGCCCCTGGGTGAAGGGTCTCCTTTTGCACCAGAATGAGCATATATTTTGCAGCCTAGTTCCCCTTTTTATACCTCCCAATTTTACTATTTGCCCTCCGGCTCCTTATGCTTTTCCCCATTAACCGATATTTCTCCCTGACAATTCATATCCCCCCTCCCAGTTACACCCCCTTCAGTTACCAATATTTCACCTTCAAGTCACCCATGCTTACCTCCTTATTTCCAAAATTTCCCTCCCCTTGAGTCCCCATTCCCATCACCTCACTCAATAAATTTCCCAGCCTGAGGACAGCTCAAGTGGTACGATAAACGTCTCATTCATAATGTTGTCATACAGGGGCTTCAACGTGGCTTAAACCACTAAAGTAAGCGAAAAAATGGCAGCCGAAGTGGGACTTGCGCCATTGGTCCGCTTTCATCTAGTCCTGCAACTATACCTGAGGCAACGGGAAGAGTGATTCTAAAGTAGATCTCGCGGATGGTTTGACGGAAAATCACACGGTAGATCTCACGGACGATCTCACGGATGACCTCACGGATGACTTCATGGACGATCCCGCAACAGATCTAATGGAAGATTCCACCGAAGATTTCGTTGAAACTCTTAATGCGAGTTCAGTTTTCAGAATTAGTCAGGCAACAGAACCATCTGAACGATTTTCGTGAGTAGTAGCATTTTAGTATTTCGTAGCAACACTGGGATGTAAAACCAATCCACACAATGATGAGAATAACGTTAGGATAGGGATACTATTTCGTTTCTTATTCATTAGCGTTTCTGCTGCCCCATATGGAACTTATTGATTTCTGATGCATTGAAAATTTCGTAAAATGTAACCAATTATATCATAATAAAAATATAAAAGAAGCATAATACAGTGTCTCTGCTCCTTCACTGTCATTGAACAATGAGTCTTATCTGCCGTATTGTGTCCGAACCGATGAAAGCTTTAAGGAAGGAGCCCGAGTTTATTTTCAACAAGGCTGCAGTGATCATCAGAAATTCCCACATTCCCTAATCCATGTCTCATCGCAATCAATTGCAAAATTATTGAAAATAATAATATTCCTTAAAAATTGCACTTTCACTCTCGTCGGGTGGATTTTTAAATTCGGAGGGATCTAGGTGGATATAGATCCACCTGGGCGAGTTCGGATCCACTTAAACCCTGCTGCATCGATTCTCCCTTTAAAACGTTGAGAAACTTATTGAAGGCATCACATTACTTCGTGGACAATAGCGTCACTTCAAGGCTTCAGCGATTCAATATCGACGCTATAAAATCTGCATGAGCGAAATTTCGAATATAATTGGGTTCCAAGTTCAGTCCTCGTCTCGTATTTCTTTAATAGAGGTCCCCGAACTAAAAGTTAATTGCCCTGATTGAATGGATTGATACCATTTGGCTCGGGACAATGGGATTCAACTTCAAAAATCTGAAATCATAATTCATTTTAGAGGCGGATAACGGCTGCGTTGGACGGAGGATCACTCACTGTGCAAGCTTTCCAATTAAAAAAGTCAAGATTAACGACCGTGCAAGGAAGGAGATACAATCGGATTTAATCCGAACTGACTTAAGATTGAGACTTTCAAGAGGCATTGTCTGTCGAGAATGCAAAAAAATGAGAAAGTAACAGTCGAGTTCCTCGAATTCTTCTTTTCAGACATGAATTGGGAAATATGACATATTCGCGAATTTGTCCTTCGGGGAAACAAACTTGCTATGGTCGTGCCTTCGGCGCTCATTGTCCAGGCTAGTGATTCATTAATTCATTTTTGAAGCGGCAAAAACTCATGAAAAGGATGTGCCTGTCGGAATATGTGCCATAAGGGGACGAACCGATATTTTTATCGAAATAATTACTACGATTATTTCTTGCTTTCTGAACTTCAAATCCCATTATTATCTATATTAATCCCCATTATTGTCCCCTGAGGGGACATATTTGAAAAGTCGGGATAACGCTCAGCAATCCAACAGGTACTTCTACTCCTAATTTGAACTTACTTCAGTCCTCTCTTTCATTGGATTAAAAAAGAATCGGGATAATTCGCCTTTTGCAAAGAAAATAGTCTCCGCAGGGGTTTTACCAACATTTTATTATTGAAAGATGCTTCAATCTCTTTCCACAAAGAAAGCTTGAGACCAGTAAATTCATTCTTCAGACTTAGCAATAATGGCCCGCCATTTTCATGCTCGAACGAGCGGGACAACCCTTGCTTGGCATCGCACTAGTGAGATCTCACGAATATCAAAGCCATTACTCCAGACCTTCATTTAGATCCTCAACTGGAAAGCGTTAACGGAGGAAGCACGAAAGGAGGAAGCACGAAGGGAGGAAGCACGAAGGGGGGAAGCACGAAGGGGGGAAGCACGAAGGGGGGAAGCACGAAGGAAGCACGATAGGAGGAAGCACGAAGGGAGGAACCACCCAAGAGGATCCACACAATCAGCACTACGGAAAGATGGTGTGATCTCCCTCGCCTCATATTCTTTGACCGGAGGTGCCCAAGCGGTGAGTCGTATATACTTCACACGACACAATGATTTCGTGATAAGTCTCATGACAGCTCCATCACAGGAATCCTTTCAGACCGAATCCAGAGTGGCAGGCTCACGACATACATTGGCGGGTCTCGACATCCAACTCCACTCAACTCCATCTAAATCGAGGTTTCTGGTTTCTGGTTTGTCGTCGCAGATCGAAGAACCGAGTCACCCCGAATAAATGTGATCTCAACGGTATCCGATCTTGAGTGCCAATCCATCAACCGAAATAACACGATCTGCCTTTCCTTTTTGAACAGATTAAAGATAAGTCGATTTGGGCAGAGTCCTCGTGACCGGCAATTACAGTCACCTTTGGTGTAGACACGTTTCGAAGCCAGACTACTGGTCTTCATGCTTCTGTCTTTCCGGCGACATGATTGATTAGTATGGACTTGTGGTATTGGACTCCCTTCCAACAAATATTGATTTGTTCGCCACTTTTCGTTTTCGCCTTTCCATCTTTCGATAAAATCCCTTTCCATAATTGTCTGCAAAGTGTGAACTCTCTTGGTTTGAGTCGGAAAAAAGGTTTTATGTCTTGACAACCCCGACGGATACGAGATGGATGGCGTCTTCAATGGCGTACGAAGCCTTCCAGTCATTCCAGACATAGGACGCGTCTTTTCCGGCCATGGTTCCGCATTCAGCTTCAAATGACGTTACACTCGTGCTGGGCTCTTCAACGCTCTTGCAGTTCACAACGTTCCCCCTGGCACCTGCTGGCCGAGAGTGACATCATATAATGGTCATGGCAAGTGGTCATGTCAAGTGGTCATGTCAAGCGCTGATGGAAGGAGTCGCATGATCTTCAGAGTCTTCCACCCGAGTATCACTCGAACGTGTTCAATGAACGTTTAATTTAACGTGTTGTCAGCGTTCTATGATCGTCCTTGGGAAGGTTTCATTGATTGTTGAATGTCCGAAATTTAGAGCGATCAAAACAGTTCCGATTATGTGTTTCTTTGAACGACGTGAATTCATCAAGGACGTGATTTGGATATTTCTAAAGAAAAGGGCTCAATAAACTATCTCTTTCAGGATTAATTCAATATGCAATTAACCGATCGGATGCGTTCTTCTCATCGCTTGCATGGCATTCAGTCTAAGTGAAGCCCTGCTTGGATGGCATTCAGTCTAAGTGAAGCCCTGCTTGGATGGCATTCAGTCTAAGTGAAGCCCTGCTTGGATGGCATTCAGTCTAAGTGAAGCCCTGCTCCCGTGGCAGGGTGTCAGAGGCCTGCATGCAGCCAATTGGTTCGGTCTATCTTCCCCCTTACGGGATGGTCAGGTGGAGAAGCGTATATTCACTATATCTGCAGTTATCTTATATTCAGGTGCAGGGCACCCCCGGGCACTGAAAGACGTCATTCTCGTACTCATTTTCATTTATTTCCGTTTCAATTTCTTTCCCCAGGAGAAAAATTACCTTGGAAAAATTGAACCATTTTTGCTCTGTCTTTCGAGTCAGAGTTTTCCGGTTGGGCGAATGCTTTCGTTCAAGCCGTTGCCAGATGGATATGCTTGAGGAAAACATACCTTTAAACTTCATCGTGCGGATTTAAATCTACTGCATGAGTAGATGGCAGTCGGATTTTTTTTTCCCAAACTCTTTAAACATTCGCGGCTGAGTAGTGCAACTGTCCTAAAAATAAACAGTTGATAGTGAAGTTATTATTGACGGTGTATCAGAAAATTTTCCCAAAAAGTTACGGTACGGCAATTGTACCTATAGGCCAATTGTAACTGTAGGTCACGGAAAAAGTCATTCTGTGGCACAGAATTGGCCTTTCGGCCCATAAAGGTTGACGTTCAACGAATGTCCTTCAAATGCGGCATATATTAAAATCAAACGGCACCTTAACCAAGCACACAAACGTTGTTCATCCTTGTGCATTGGGCATCCAAAAAACCTCTCTGAACACACTATGAACGTCCTCGAGAGAGTTAATGTGCTACTCGGGCACTTTCACACTTATAAATCCGACAAGTCTCACTTGACCCATGATCATCTTTGGTTCATATGAATTCCGTCAACAAAGGCGAAGAAAGAATTTAGAAAAATCCCAGAACCAAATCGGCAACGCAACACTAAATATTGCAAATTGAAATTGAAATTAAAATTGCAAATCGAAAGCAGCCACACTAAGGGTGCCTCCACCTCCCACTCTCAGTCCCACTCCGAACGGCTCGCTTCGTACATCAGCTCATACGAATGGAGGAAGGCAGGGAAGATGCAGCGAACGGCACGGTCACGATTCGCAAATCAATTTTTTTTTTTTTACTGCAAGCTTTCATCTCCCATTGATTTATACTTTAATTTTTTTTTGCCATCTACCGATGCGACTGCGATACGGGAAAACAATGCAGCCGTTGAAGAACTCTTTCATAGCGCTTTCAAAGGACTGAAGACGACGTGAGCATTTCTCTGAGGAACCTGTATGAACCCAAGGCGCCTCGCATTTCATCATGGGCCGCTTGAAATCAGCGGATTCAGCGGTGAGCGATGCCAGCGTCGCCTTGCGAGCACGACGGCAACTCTCGTCTCCTCGTCCGTCCGAAAGATGGCGCGACGAGAACGAATCGCCGATTTCGTGAGGGCGATTCGTGAGGCCGATTTGTGAATTTCGTGTCGCAGAGGCCTCGGACGGAAAGGAAGATTTCTCGTCGAAACCCAAAGTTGACATCTCGAAGCGTTCGGCCCGTGGAGCTGTCACACGCACAAACGCACACACGCTCACGCGCACACACACACACACGCACACACGCGATTGCCGCTAGGACTAGTTAGCGATCGGGATCGCGCACACTAAATTTTAAAACTCCGGTTTGAAAAAGTAACTTTTGCAGCAAAATTTATTAAATATATTTCCGAGAATCTCAAAATAAATTGCCAATCCCAAATGCTTCCTTTTTCAACTAGAAAAAAAAGGCTTCGAAATCGCCGACGAAAAGAAGTTTGCAACTTGGAAGTCTAACCGATGTTCGCTCCGAGAAATTTGTTTGAAATTTGTTAAAGGGACTGATCGAGTTTGTGCGATGTCTCCTGATATGATATGCCTAATAATTAATTGATTATTTTTTAATTTACGTCCATCAATTGGTAATCTGGTGAGGCCGGGGGTTTCCGAGCACGCGTCGGCTGACTAAACACAAATCCACAGATAATCCCCAGTCTCGCGTCATCCATCTGTCTTGGATTAGCCAACACGATCTCAGTCGGCCGCTTCGAGCCTCCAATCTGGGGAGTCTCGTGGAATTTCATTCATTCATTTCATTTGGCCCGTGTCCTTGGGCGGTCTTTTTCCGAGTCCGCCATTTTTTTTCTCGTCGTTCTTTCGGCTGGATTCGGAAAATTCCTTTTCCGCAAGGACTTCGTTGCGACGGTAGCACGCATCGTTGGGCCAGCGTTGGCTGCGGAGTACATCGCAGTGGGCTGCCCACGTTGGCCCAACATCGGCCCAAGATTTGATATCTTACATTACAAGACTTTACTTTTTTTTTTCGGCCTGACCCCTTCAAAGTTGAGGATTACGACGCTTTATGTGTTTTTTTTTTCTCGGGAAACTTTAGTACTAACATAGAAGGCAGAAATGAATATATCCTTGAATCATTGTCCTTAATGCTTTCAACCTTCAAGGACTTAATTTTAGAAGGTAGTCATGAGTAGACGACGCAATTATTTAAATTATCGTTAACTCTTGAGCTGTCATCATACATTTATCCGCTGGGACCTTTTTCTTATTCCTATTCCCATCCGGGACCAAAATATCCGGGACCAAAATATCCGGGACCAAAATATCCGGGACCAAAATATCCGGGACCAAAATATCCGGGATCATTATGTCCAGGACGAAAATGTCCGGGACGAAAATGTCCGGGACGAAAATGTCCGGGACGAAAATGTCCGGGACGAAAATGTCCGGGACCCAAATGTCCGGGACCAAAATGTCCGGGACCAAAATGTCCGGGACCAAAATGTCCGGGACCCAAATGTCCGGGACCCAAATGTCCGGGACCAAAATGTCCGGGATCATTATGTCCTGCACCCGGTTACCGGATTAAGCGGCAGCAAATCATTCTCACAGAGATTCCTTGACACGATTAAGTCAAAATCCCTTCGTTCTTATGTGCATTGAAGTCGCGAGTGATCCCAAAAAGTGATTAAAGTACCTGTTGCCCTCTGGTCCGAGTCCCAAAAGCCATAACGGAAATGGAGGATAAGCTGATTGTCAAGATGATCTGGGTGTTAAGGGCACGAATACCCTTTGCCGATTGCTAAAGCACACCTTAATCTGGACAAATCTTAATTTCATGGCTTAATCCCGACAAATCTTAATTTCACTGCTTAATCTGGACAAATTTCTCAAGATAACGATCGGAGAGTTTTTTTCCCATTTCGATTAAGATCTTATGCCCAGCTTTTCTGCTTAACGACCCCGGCAACCCGAAAATCCTAAGCTTTAGAAAAACACGAATTTTTTTCATGGCTGAAGTGAATAATGTGAAAAATATTGGGTACTTGTTTATCCTTCTCCGAGACGAAATACCGAGGTATTGCCGGGCTGAAAATCCTCAGCTTAAGATGAGCGCCGATTTTGAAGAGGAGCCGGCGTTAAACGTGCAAAAAAAAAAAATGGCGCGCGCAAAAAAAGCCAAAGGATTGTGATGGAATTTCTTGTTCATCTTCCTCGAAATACACGGAAATGATGATCTTACGCCACCACGGTCGGCTGATGGACGATATCGAAACTCCGTAAAGCTAATTAGACTGCTCAGTACCCGCAGTACCCAATTAAACCAAGTACGTCGAAGCACCGCTCCCAGCACCTCACCCTCCCCCTCCCCTCCCCCTCCCGTCGTCAGGCAGCGTCCGCTATAAATAGAGGGAGCGGCTAGCGGTCGGCGTCAGACGCCCCGGGCAGCCGGACGATGCGGGTCTACCTCCTCTCGTCTCTCCTGGTCCTCTGCTCGGTGAGTTCCTTTCTCGACCATGCCGACTCCCACAGTTTCAATATCGATATATCTATGTTCTTTCGTGCTAGATCACTCGGACTCATTCGAACGAAACAGGGAACTACAAGGAAGAGGTGAGTCTGACGACGGCAATGATTTCATCCACGTGAGCGTCCCCACCCTGAAAAATTCCAAATTGTCATCACCAGGGTAAATGAGATGAATTCCAAATTGACATCACCAGGGTAAATGAGATAAAGTCGGTGCACATTTCGCCTCATAAACTCGGCACGAGTTTCACCATTAGCTTGCGAGTAATAACAGTCTTTAAAGCTCAACAACTTTCGACGCTGGGTCAGCGCATAGCGTGAAGAACTGCTGCTTATGCCACTTGAGGCACTGGAACGAAGCCCTCTTTGAAACAGAGTCCGTTTCCGCTTCGCTAGCCTTCCTTACGATCGTTACGCTAAATTATTATTTAAAATTAATGATTCACATTATTTCAATTTCTAATGGTTCCATACAAAAATCCCAAAAAGGCACAGGACCATGCTAAAAATAAGCACATGCCCAAAATATCACGTTGGCTAAGCACTTCATTGACCGTTTTACTTACCCTACTTACCTTGACTTACCTCGGCCAGAGGCGACGAACGCGCTGAATTGGATTCAATCGTTTAAAGGTTGAAACGGTTCAAACAAAATAGGAAAAATGAGAGGTAGAATGATTCGGCAGTTATTTTCGCATTTTTAACTGACAATGTCATCGAAGCCTCGATCTTAGTCAGTTCGGAAAAAAATCCGACGGCATCTCCTTCCCTATGCACGGTCATTAACCTCACCTGTTTTTTTTTTTAATTGGCAATTAAAGCTTGCACAGTGAGTGATCCCCCGTCCAACGAAGCCGCTATCCGCCCCGAATAAGTGTGATGCCAGCATCTGAAATGGAATCCCATTTTCCTGAAGCAATTAGAACTTCATTCTATTTGCCACCATTCAATCTGGGCTGTAGAATTTGAGTTCGAGGATTTTTATGAGTAAGTTAGGCGCGAGGACTCCTTTGAGTCCAACTTTTATTCAAATTTTCTTTTAAAAAATTTTGAGAATTTGAAACGAGGCTTTTGTCTCTATATAATGAATGTGATGCTTCCGACAAGGTTTTCCACGTTTTAAACGGAGAATCAGCGCAGGTCCAGGTGGATCCGTAAGGGTCCAGGTGGATCTGCATCCACCTGGATTCCCCTGGATTTCAAAATCCAACCGACAAAATGCAATTTTTTGGAATCAATAACATGCTCGTTTACAATCGTTTACAATCGATTGCTCGTTTACAATCGATTACAATGAGAGTAAATTTTTAGAAATTTGGAAAATTGGAAAATTTGGAAAATTGGAAAAATTGGAAAATTGGAAAAATTGGAAAATTGGAAAATTGGAAAATTTGGAAATTTGACAAATTTGGAAAATTTGGAAAATTGGAAAATTTTTCCTTGGGAAATCCTTTGTCATCACGGCCTTCCAGTTAAATCTCCCCTTCCATTGGTCGGTTCGGAGGGAAAACAGCAGATAAGACTCATTTGCAGACGTGATAATGCAGGAGCAGAGACATTATCTTATGGTTTCTTTATTCTTTATTATGCTTTTACCAGTTCCATTTGCCAAATTATTCATATCAATAAGTTGTCATGTGACTCAACAGAAACGTTAATGAATAAAAAACGAAATAGCAGCCCAATCAAATCCCATCATAATTATTCCCATCATTATGCAGAATGGCTCCATACCCCAGTGATGCTACGAAAAAGCTACGAAATACTAAAATGCGACTACTCTCGAAGTCATTTATGGTTCTGTCGCGGACTGATTTCGAAAATCGGATTCGGCTTCAAGTGTTTCAGCGAAATCTTTGGTGGAATCTTCTAGATCTGTTGCGATATCACCCAGAAGGTCATCCGTGAGGTCATCCGTGAGGTCACCCGTGCGATCTACCTTGAGATCTTCCGTGAACTCCTCCGCGAGATCTACCGTAAGATCTTTCTGTTGCCTTGGGCAGGGTTCAAGGACTCGAAGAAAGCAGGTCAATGGCGCAAGTCCCACTTTCGGATGCCGTTTTTAAGCTTACTTTAGAGGTTTGAGCCAGGTTGAAGCCCTTCTATGACAACTCTGTTGACGGCATTAGGATTGAGATGTCCGTTGTGCCATTTGAGAAGCCCGTCGTGCCATTTGAGATGTCCTCAGGCAGGGGAATTTATTGCGTGAAAGGGATTGGACGCCGAATGGAGGGAAATAAGGGAAATAAGGGGGACGAACATGAGTGCCTGGAGGGTGAATTATTGGTAACTGAGGGAGAAAATATGAGAAACAGGGGAATATGGATAATTAGAGAGAAATATAGATTACAGGGGGAAAATATAGGGCGCCGGAGGACAAAAAGAGAAAATT